>NMRB01001605.1:140763-160327 GCA_002633025.1 Notospermus geniculatus | reverse complement strand
GACAACTGCCCCCCAGACAATTACCCCCTGGACAACTACCCCCTCCCCCCGGATGATTGCCCCCAGGAAATAACCCCCAAGAACAATTGCCCCAGGACAACTTCTCCCAGGCAATTACTCCCTGGATAATTGCCCCACCAGGACAACTGCCACAGGACGATTGGGCCTTACCCTTGGACACCTGCCCCTACTCGCTCGGGTTTTTCGGGGATGTAAAAACCTATATCGCATCTGTATACATGTATTTGGTCTTTCGGATGAGACCAAAACTTGTACCCCTGTGAGCAATCCTCAGGGCAAGTAAATGATTCCACATGATTTGCTGAGTCCGAGTGAGGCCAAATGGCACTTCCAGAAAGGGACCCTTAAGCAATTCTTTAAGAAAGTGCGGCCTTAGTGGAAGGGAAGCCAAAGTGTGGTTCTTGAATACCAATGGCCAAGGGACCTAAGACAATATATCACGGGTATTTTCGCGGGCCACGAAATTCATTGTTTGTTTACATTTTGTTTGTTTATGTCCAGGCTTTCTTTGTCTTACGAGTAATTTGTTGATTGCATGCCTCTCTCGAAATGCTGTTGATTCCAAAAGTATTCATTTTGGTGGGTGAGCATGTCCCAAAAGTCCAAAATAACATAATGTAAACATGAATGTTTACAAACACTGAATGTAAACAATGAAGCCGTGATACATTATCTTTAAGGAAAGGGACACTTAACTAAGGGACACTTAACTAAAGGGTCCTTAAAGCCTGTTTTTGCACCAAAAAGTGCACAAAAACATGTCGTTTTCGATGGTCTGGAACAACTGTCCCCTTGCCCCCCCCCCCACTAAATACGGCCCTGGAAACCTTGGATCTCCCACACACTCAAAGAAGGCCAAGTGGATCGCAGTATTCCCAGTATTCGGGGAACATGTGTATTTTTTGTCCCCCTTGTTTCAGGAGAAAATTCCCGAAAATTCCCCCTTGTTTCAGGAGAAAATGCCCGAACTCACAATTACCGAATTCACGAACTCTGTCGATTCCTAAGGCCAATGCCATGTCAGTCGGTGGCAGAGCCTTCTCAGTTGGAGCCCCTCAGTTGTGGAACCAACTCCCTGCATCTGTGAGGAACTGTACCTCTCTCAATTCCTTCAAGGGTCAGTTGAAGCATTTTCTTTTCTGTGAGGCCTTTCAAGCTCTTTGAGCGGCCAGTATTGGCTAGATACCGCGCTATACAAGACGCATATTATTATTTTTATTATTATTATTATTATTAAAATGCGTAAAAATAGGGTTACTTCTATTGCCTTCCTTCAAAAATTGAAACAAAGGGGTATGTTTCCAGCTGTTCCCCTTCCCCCGCTGTCCTTCCTAAAAGACAGTTTTAACAGAAGCAGCGTAGCTAAGCCCTAGTATCATTCCAAGTTAGAATGGAATCGGCCCCTGGATTCAACGATTACCGGTGTAGTGCAATACTGGTGGCAAACCAATTAACTATCTCGGTATTGGGCGTTTCTTAAGAATTTCCAATATCAGCTTTTTCCCCCATATTTCATGCGACTGCTACCTCAGCTGTCATTAACATCCTCAGGTGATTGATGAACACTTCCCGGACTGGGTTGTCGCACAAATTCTGGGAAGTTGAATGGATTTCTCCAAGAATGTCTCGCACAAGGAAATATTGTCTACTCCGCATGTGCTGCCGTCTTCATTTTCTCTTTTTTCTGCATCCAGAAAGAGTAAAAGGCCAAACATTTCCTCCGACGACGATTCCATCCTACCGGCAAGAGCGCAAAATGTCAAATGACCGAGACATGCGTGTCGCGTGGCATGTGTCGAGTGTCGCGTTTCACGTGTCATCCGATGTAAACTCAGCCTAAGGCTCCTGTTCCATAGACGTTCACGTTTCACGTTTCTCGCGTCACACTTCACGTTTTCCTTTCGTTCCTCGGAGTAAGCATGCCACAGGACAGGTAATGTGCGTCTCGTTGTGCGCTGAATCGAGGAACAAAAGGAAAACGTGAAGCGTGGCGCGTGAAAAGTGAAACGTGAACTTCTATGGAACAGGAGCCTAAGGCGGCCATTCCATAGAGTTAAAGTTTTCACGTGTCACTTTTCCCGTTTTATTTTTCACGATCTTTCATTTTAAAGGGTTTGTTCCACAGAATTCACGCACAAAAGAATGAGCATGTTCATTCCTCGAGTCACGGATGATTTTCATTTATTCACGCATGAAATGAATCGTACTTTTCCGAAGGTAGAAAAATGACGCCTATAGAACCCGCAACATAAGAAATACATTGCCCAATCTTGGGTTTACCCGTGAAACATGACAATTCACGCGTGAACCGTGCAAAAAGGCCAATTCATCGTGAAAACGTGAACTCTACGGAACGGGAGCCTAATGGACAATACACACGATCTACAGACAGACAAGAACAGACAAGCATTAACGAAATTTCGTATTAGTAACCACTTGGAGGACCTGCAGATCGAAACCGGGAGATATAAAAAAACCAAAATACCAAGAAATGAAAGATTCTGTGAAATGTGCATAACAAATCAAATTTAAAACCTTTGAGACGAAATGCACTTCCTTCTAAAATGCCCAACGTTGTCTAAAAAAAGAAACGAAATGATTACGGAAATAAACGGAATTGTCCAAATTTTATCACCTTAGATGATGACAAAAAAATTATATTTTTGATGTCTGCTGAACATGACATTATTAGAATAGTTGCTAAATTCTGTAACGACCATCTCGCAGTAAAGAAAAATACTTAGCTAGCCATACTTTCAATATATTTTATTATGTAAGTTACACATGTTACACATGTTTATTATTTTCCTTCCTACTAGCAGTAAGGGTACATTCCTTAGACAGATCCCTTTCTGTTTATCCTCCTCTTCTCTTCTCTTATTTCTATCCCAAAATTTAGATGTAATATCTACTGGTAACAATAAACATTTGTAATTTGTAATTTATGTAGTACCACATGACAACCTTTTAGTTTGACACAGATTGTTACTGTGTGGTCCCCAGCTCAGATTGTTGCACTTGCATGTAACGTTATTTTTTTTATTCTTCCAGACCTACCGGCGGCAAATAAGGACTTGGACACCACGCCGAATTTTCGACTTGTTTACCACCTATCCGGCAAAGTTGTGCTTCTTTTTGATGTATCTGGAAGTATGCGAGTATGCATTTTACCAGCCAATGGGTCATTATATAAATAAAGACTAGCAAATGCTTTTACTTCCGATTTGTAAGCCCTACAGTATTGCCTAGTGCATTTGTATTGCAAAATTCAAGTAAAAGCATTGGCTAGTCTTTATTCATATGACACAGTAGGTCCACCTGTAGTCTTTTGTTCGAACACCATGTTATGCGGGATGTATTTGCTGAAAGTTAATAGCTGCGCTTCCATTCCAGCTTTTATATCCGGTCTTACTGCAGTGTCTATCCGCATATTTCACGGCTTGCGCTTCCACTACTTCATTTCAGATTAGCAAGTTAGGCTACAGATGGCGTGAACTGTGGAGTGAACGGCGTATATTGTGCGGTATTTTTGAGCAGGCACAATGTCGCAAGCGATCTTAAAGCTGAACTTAATAGATATAAACCCCAAGCGGCAGAGGTAGAAATTACGAACAGCCACAAGGCACTTCCAAACTATCTCTGAAAACGATACACCCTCTGGGACGGTCACAGTTGGTTTCACTTGCCACCACGCTCTTGAACAGTAAAGATCTCAGCACAGCTGCCAAATGAGAAAAAACGAAAAATAATCTGTCATTGCACCGAGATTCCAACCCACAACCCTCTGGTCGATTCGCCAACCTATTTCTGTACGCGCCAAGAAGACTGCTTACTTGCATGACCACAATTCCGATCGCTTTATTTCCTCATGGAGATCTTCAAAACCGCAGCGCCTTTATTGTAGATCGGCGTCGTTGTATGCAAGCATATGTCTTCGTGGCGCGTACAGAAAGAGGTTGGCGAATCGATCAGAGGGTTGTGGGTTCGAATCTCGGTGCCATGACAGACTATTTTTCGTTTTTTTTCTCATTTGGCAGCTGTGCTGAGATCTTTACTGTTCAAGAGCGTGGTGGCAAGTGAAACCAACTGTGACCGTCCCAGAGGGTGTATCGTTTTCAGAGGTAGTTTGGAAGTGCCTTGTGGCTGTTCGTAATTTCTATCTCTGCCGCTTGGGGTTTATATCTATTAAGTTCAGTTTTAAGCCACCTGGTGCCGAACATAATACTACAAATAGACCCGGACGTATTGCCATTCTACAAGAAAAAAACACCGTTTTTGATCCGCACCTAATTTAGATTCGGAGTATAAGCTGCGCTTCCATTACAACTTTTATGTCCGGTCCTATTAAATTAACCATTTAACCGTTTAATTTTTTATGGTATTTCCGAAGAAAAATTATATGCATCAGAAAATAATATCCAGTTCAAAGGAAAGAGCAGATACGTAATACCATAAGAGTATACATTCTTAAAAAGCTTATTGCGCATGCTTTCCAGTGATGCCAATGATGTTGACCTTGTGTGAACAATAAATATAAAAAACTAGCTCCTTGGACACTTTTGTGACAGCTTCTGTATGTGTCTTCAAGCAACAGAAAAGAACATTCCATGAACATATTTTTTATACACAAACTTTGTGGACGTTTTGGTAATCGGGGCGGGGGGCTTGGTTCGGGGGAGGGGTGGAAAGCTGTTAGAATGGAACACCGTGAGGCAAATAAAGTTCAGCTGCACAGGAGATAACACCATACAGCTATACATTTTTGGACAGCTTGCATGATAAGCATGAACAAATACTGATGACCTTGACCAACACTAGCTCAAGGTCACGACCTACAAAACTGATTCCATGACATCAAAAAGAGTGATGTTTTGCGCATTTTGTGGTAAAACTATGCTGCGACACTCAAACATTGCCATGGGACCCTTGTCGAGGTCCTAGCACTTCTTGCAGAAAGCCAAGCTAAAAACAGCACTGAGAACAATCGATCGTCAGTGTCAGTGCACACTGCGCATCACAATGCACAGTACGATACACTGCGCTGGACTTATCAGCTGCTCGTCACTACTATGCAGGACTTGTGGTTTACATTGTTGCCTGTGTCTGATAAAATAGGTAGGCCTACGATATCATATGACATACCGGTAGGTTACTCTAAATTCCCACTTACCTGTCCCACTCCTGAACTCGGAAAAAATGACTAAGTCCGAAGTTGAAGATAATAGGGTGGGGGTATGGTGAGAAACAATAATGACCTGTCAACTTTATTGTCCCACGATGTGAAACCCAGCGAAGAATGACCGCGTGCGATAACAATTTGAATGGGGTGATGGCTGACATGACTTGCCGGTAAGTGACATAACAATGTATACAAGTTGGACACTGTGAATGTTGATTTTCTATTCAAAAGTTTATTATTACCAGGCAATTGGATTGGACTGGATCAGATTTTACGCCGACTATGATCAATTTCAATATGTGTGCACATTCAAGCCTTGGAAACCTGCGATCAGTTTCATGCGCTTGACGATCCGCGAGCAAGTATGAATTGCCCTTATACTGACAAGGGAGCCGTATTCTTACAATTAAACCCTTGATCACACTGGCGGCGCGGTGCGATGCGTTGAAAAAAAGCCAAGCGTTTGACATAGCGCAGCGCGACGCGACGCGGTTGCGTGCGGTGGTCATGATTACCAGAAATAACATCATTCACGTCATTCAAATTGTGACAAATATTACAGTATCCTCAGTTCACGCGGCAGGCGATTCGACGCGGAAAAATACTGCAGGAGCGGTCGGGGCGGTGGAAATCGCTCGTCGCGCCCTACGGCTTCTTACTGCATCGCGTCACACTGTGAACAGCTATAGGCGTAACAATGGGAACAACCAGGCGCGAATAATTTCGCATCGCATCGCACCGCGTCGCATAGCGCCTGCAGTGTGAACAAGGCTTTAGTCGTCGAGGTCGTGCACGAGGCCAGTCTTTTGTGCTGACGTCGGTGGAGGTATGGAAGGAGTTGAGTGAGGACTCCTGTAGTCAACCAGCGTGGGGGCAAAAGATTGGCCAAACCATTATGATCCCAGAAAATACACAGTGCACAAATCACCACCAGTGATCTTGGACTATAACACAAGAGCATGCACAATGTAGGTCCTGCGGGATCTTTCGTCATGCATTTGACCGGTTACATAACGATTACCTAACTTCAGTTAAGGACATTTAGGGCCGTATGCACCAACGAACATTACCTTGAACACACGTTGCGCCACAGGTTTTCCATTGTGACCTCATGCCCTGGCAAACATGAACGTACGTCCGTTGACAAGTCCTTTTTATTGATCCAGAACATTACCGTTTCTGACCATACCCCCGCCCCATTATCTTCAACTTTGGACTTAGTCATTTTTTCCGAGTTCAGGAGTGGGACAGGTAAGTGGGAATTTAGAGTATATGCACGGATAGGCCTAAAAACAACTGTTTGTCAAAAAATACCCGATGGTAAGTAATCTCCGTCTTCTGCTTCCATCTCAGATTCGTCATCCTGAGAATCCCAGGGCTTCGAGCTCGCTCCTTTCGCAACTACGCCCTGAGAACATCGGCCCGGTGATCCCACGAGAGCAGTTGTCCTTAGTTTTGAAATAGGCTNTCCTGTGGTATTGCGAAAGAAATCCTTTCGCCCAATCAGCATCGCTTTCATCCAATGACGTCATTCATGCAGAGCTGGGCTTCCACTGCGTGTTTTGAAGATGGGACAAATCGCCCTTTGCTGACGAACTTACTAAATTTGTGACTGTTCCTGAATTAGAGGTTGTAGGGAAAATGTGATCCCACGAGAGCAGTTGTCCTTAGTTTTGAAATAGGCTTCCTCAGAAGGAGACCGCAAGCTGCTGACTCATATAGCATCATCTCATGGATTGGGGCGTAATTATATATAAGGAAGCACGTGAACTGTTGGGAATCACTGACAGCCGTGAACTGAATAATGACGTTATGACAGCAGCAGATGAATTCAAGGAGGTACTAGCCAATGCTTGCAAAACGGCTGCAAGTGATTCGGCCTTAGACAACACCAAATCAGTTTTGTCCAAATCTGACAATGAACACAGTTGCCCTAATGTAGACAGTAACATCGGTACTTCAAATGATGCATCTGAAATGTCTTGTGGAAGCCATCGTAAGATTAGAGATAGAGCCAGGAGATTGGTCAGTCAAGAAAGAAAAAGTCGTCGTATTCTGAAAAGGTCTGTAGGAAAACGTCATAGCATTCTTCAGCGCCACCCTAAAATCGGAAAAATGAAGGAAAATATTGTTTCTGATGCTGGGGTGGGTGACAAATGGCGTTCAAGCGGATCCTTGACTTGGGGATGAAAAAATGTGGGTAAAAAAATGACTTACCAAAGGTTGACTGATAAGGTTTCAGAGAAAATCGGAGAGAAAGTGTCCTATGGGACAATAGCGAGGTTTGGCACCTTTCCGACGCCGACTCCGGCTTCAACTACGAGAATGAACTGCAGTCCGCTATGGACATCCTTGATAAAAACGATTTGATAGACGTTTGCAAATCGTAAAATGCCATAACTTGAAGGCAGAAAAAGTTGGCCTTGTAAATCGGAAGTGTGGATAAATAATGAATGATGAAGTCGTAACCCTACTCGTTACGACTTTCAATACGAGTATTGTAACGGACCCGTGTTCACTCATCAAACCGTTATAAAATCAAAACGAATTCTTCCAAGTATGGCCGTTTTATTTTCGTCGACGAAACAACAGTTTGCAAGTAGGATGTTGTTGTTGTTGTTGTTGTTGTTGAGGATGATGATTATGATGATGATGGTAAACTGCAAGACAAAGTTCACAGTTGAATATAAAAACATAGCCTATGCAGAAGAAATTAAAACCAATATGTACAAGGAACTAGGCCTACATGAATTAGAACACTGACAAAATCGGAAAAGCATTGACAGACACTTACCAAATATGGCCCCAGTAAATTATTGATCAGGCACCGTCAGGATCGTGGTCCGAAGTGAATACCCAGGCAAAATAGCCCACTTAAATACAGAATTGTTACGCAACAAGGGCCTAGGAAAGGGTTGTGTTAAATAAGCAACCAATGAAGTGCAAAGACTCAATGGGCAATACCATTCAAGTCAGACTATACCAAAGGAATTCTATTGAAGGGGTTCTAGACTAGATTTATATGGTTTGTAACAAAAAAAAATGCAGGAATCCTTCACAAGTACATGTATAGTATTCATGATTTATGTGCACTTCCAATTACGAGTCAAAATTATTCTGCCACAAAGTTATGGCATCTTACGATTTGAGCGCCTATCGTTTTTATGAAGGTGGTCTACAGCGGACTGCAATTCATTCTCGTAGTTGTAGTCGGCGTCGGCGTCGGAAAGGTGCTAAACCTCGCTATGGTTCAGCTCTGTGAATCTAAAAACAGGAGGTACAGATCAAGCAGAAGGTACAAGTCAGCTACCGCTGTCGTGAGTAAAAAGGCAAGAAAGTGATTTGACATCAAACAAAATGTGGATGATCTTTAGTCGAATGCGCTATACAGGTCGCTAAATAAGCTGCAACTCTCTGACCATGACAATATGCTCAATAGGGATGATGCTGCCGGGTTTAGGTTAGACACAATGGCAACTGTTAACAAGCTTCCAACATTAAAGGGACTAGGAAAATTGTTTCAAGCCTTTGGTAGTTGATAAAGGGCGTCGAGATCAATCAGTCACACCGAAAATTTCTAGGTTACAGCACCCCAATTAGGGTGTTCTAATGACCCCCTCTGCCTATAGCCATGATTTAGTTTTGACAATTGCCACAAAATCATGAGTGGCGCCTCGAATCTTTGCGTCACTGGTTACCGACAGACTGGTAGCCGGTCCTGACTATTTTACATTTGGACTTATTCCACAGTAACAGAACTCTCAGGCTATCGCGCTGGAGTGAGCACAGATTAGGAATGTTGTGATAAGATTACCTCTGACACGTGAAGGCACACACTGCAGACATGCTGGATTCAGCAGGCTATTGTCGGTTCCTACATGTGGGGTGGCTTTGGTGGCAGCTATTCATGAAGTACAATGTATTGAGTGAGGNGGGGGGGGGGTTAATATCCTGAATCAAGGATAAGAGTATCTTTTGAGAGAGTGTTAGCTGAGACTTAAAATTCTTAGTTCTGGTGACAGCCTGCAAAATGCAGCCAGTAGTAGCCTAACGCAACCACCCAATAATGCCAATTTTGCTACTTATTAGTAGCTGCCCACAAAATCGAGCAAAATGATACGTAGGCCTATATTATGTTTTATGCTTAATATCGAGTTATCATTCAATGATCATAGTGTTATATATTTTCCGACCAAGAATTTTGTGAGTCAGTGAGACTGAGAGCCAAGCATTTCGAATTAGCTAATTGAAACTCGCTGCACTCTTTATTGGCTGTGTCAGAAACCTAAGGTCCCCAGGAACCTAAGCGCGGGTTTATTGTTCAAGAAGGGGATAAGATACATGTATACGGTTTAAAAACAATGGCAGTCCGCATGTACATGTAGCCTACACTAATTGCTGATTATTGTAATTTGGACCTGTATTCCAAGGACTCGCATTCCTTTCACACCTGTCTTTTCAAAACGGGTTTTAGTTTGCCTTTCACCTCGCGTCATAAACTGTCAATCTTCAGTTTATTTTTCATATGTAACCGCAATTATTTCACTCAACCACAAACCACAAACAGTATTCCATTGGTCCACCAGGCATTCCAAATATAGCCAACCACGAACAACTTGTCAGTAATCTAATGTTTGGTTGGTTTGGCTACAAGTTATTTGTCATTCCACTTCATACTTAATCTTTTTTATTGTGTCCAGCTAAGCAATCACTTGTCCGCAATATTGCTAATTTTAGACTCAGACCACACTCTTGAATTACAAGAATCTGACCACAATCTGAATTACAAGACTAGTCCCTAGACCAGATTCCCAGTGACGTAGGCAAATGACCATGGGAGACACCTGCTGAGCAACTGCTCTAATAGTGACTGCTCCATGGTCAGGCGATAATCGATTTGTCTGGGTGTCAGTGATTAACACTTAATTGAAAAAGTGAATTGACGGCGGGAATTTATCATGAAGGAACTAGCATTTTGTAGTAACCGAAGCTAGAAACAATTTTACTGGTCCCTTTAATGGTCAGGGGAGGTGAGGACCTTACGACTAGGACAGATTTTACCAACAAAGAACAATCCCTTTTGCAGGTTACGTCATATTGTTTTACCGCTTCTGAAAACTCTGAGGAGCACTATGCTGAGGTTGTTAAAATTCCAAAAACTGACGCCGAGAATGCCAGCCAACATGCAGCAGATCTGCGTATGGTTGCCGCTCTACCAGATTTCCACTCGCACTTTTATTGTGCAGATGGTAGGCCAAAGGAGGTCGATAGTATACCTGTGGATGGGGGCATGGAAGTGAATCCAGCTCATTCAGAAACACAGTTTGCTTAGACAAAGTGGCATATGGAGTTTGAAAAAGGGCAACATTTGTAACTACCCGCTACAGTGGTGGTAGTTACCTTAATGAAGTTGAGAGATTAAATGGACAGTTGACGAGAGCTGCATCCAATCTATTCATTCCCTCTTAGTCTACACTCCTTGGGTCCGACAAGCGTGATGATGGGCAAATTGACGATGAGAAGGTGCGCCAACGAAACCCGTAATGTGTACATGGACAGAGTGGGTGGAAGTCCCTACAAGCCGAGCAAGATTCACTTGTTCAAAGGTGCCAGTGACACTACTGCACAGGAGATGCAAGAGAGGCGCCCACTCCTGTTGAAGTAACTGAAGTGTGGAAGTGAGCGCCAGAAAACGATATTCAAAAAAGGAAGAAGAAAGAGACAAGGTGAAATAATTTGACAAAGTTCTTCAGGTTATGGAGAACAACAGGATTCAACCTAGCACAAAGTATGCAGTTGTCCGCACCCAGTATGCTCAAGCCAGTCTGAAAGTCCTTCTGAAATGAAATGGTACGAAGATGGCTAACCAATTCATTTCTTCCCCTGGCCTCAAAAGGATGTGGAAGCAGACGTGGACTCATACAGTACTTGCCAACCAGTGTGTCCTGGCCATTTCGAACCTTATGAGAAGGTGCTTGATCGTTTTTGAGAGGGGGACAACTGTCTCCCCCAGAGGCCACCCTCCCCAGTGGTTTATTCATCGACGGGTGATGCTTGCAGGGCATTGGTGCAGGCAACTGTGGTTGCAAGGCTTGATTATGGCAATGCCCTCCTCCATGGCATCACTGGGCAAATGCAGCCGCAAGGGTCATCACTGGTATTAAGAAATATGACCACATTACACCTGCGCTCATCGCCCTACATTGGCTGCCAGTCAGCTATCGTGTGCTATACAAAATACTGCTCAACGTTTTTAAGGCAATGAATGGTCTGGCACCAGTTTATATTGCCTCACTGATTCAGCCATACAGACCGTCAAGGTGTTTGCGTTCTCAAACACAGGGCTTACTGTCTGTCCCAAAAGGTCGCACAAAAAAAGTTTGGCAACAGGTCCTTCCGACAGGCGGCGCCTGTACTTCGGAATGCCCTTCCATTGGAAGTTAGGATGGCTGGATCGGTGACCATTTTCAAAAATGTTTTAAAAACCCATCTTTTTAAAAAATGTTTTAATGTTTAATGCTTTTCTTCTTTTCGTAATGTTTTATGTAGCTAATTCCTATATGTAGATATTTTATGTAGCGCTTTAGAGCCATATGGATTAAGGCGCTATAGAAGTATTCTATTACAATGACAACAACAACAACAACAACAACCGACAACAACAACCGACAACAACCACCGACAACAACCACCGACAACCACCACCGACAACCAACAACCGACAACCAACAAGATCACATGTTCAGTGCTCAAAAGCAGATTCAAGATGATGCGACAATAGAGAAAATTGGGGAGGATCTCTGCTTGCCCACTAATATGGTCATGCATCATTTTGAGCACCTGAGTCAGGTTACCAAGGCAAGACGTGGTGGTGCGAAAAAGGCAGCTCAGACACGAAAGCAGAAACAGAATCCTCAGTATCTGGCCAAAGGCCAATATGCCATCCCCGTGGGGTTTATATAAATTGGGACCACTTGGTTAACTTTTTTTCACATGGTAAAGTTTTTGTGGGCTTTGCTTTATAGATTTTAGAACTGACTTAAAGAAAGTTACACAAATTTACTTGGCCATTTGATTGGACCTCCAACCTCAGCTACTAGTAATCCATCTGAGCAGGACCAATGTTGCCCATGTGTTGTTTCCTTTCTTTCTTCCTTGTTGAAATCTCACAGAATGTCTAATCGACACCTTTGACATGGCCCCTATGTTGCTGCCTAATAAAGAGTAAGATAATCAGACGTTGATTGCCAAAGAAAAAACTTAATGGAAAGATGTTACATGTACACTTCTCGAGATATGCTATGGTGGTGTCCAGGTAGATCTGGACTGCAATGATCCATAAATACGCCGAATCGGTTAATGTCGTCGTGGGTATAACAGAAATATACCCAGGTTCAATGTCGTCCTACAAAACTATACCCTGGGTATAGTTCGATCTACAAAAGTATACCCAGTACCGTACATTTGAGCCTAGGTACGAGTTAGGAATGGATGGCCGCCATTTTGTTTCTCGCTTCAACTGAGACGGCAATTTTGCAATCAACATCGTCAAAATACCAGTCAATATTGTCAGCTTTTGTGCCCATCGATAGCATGCGTCCACAGGGTATAGTTTTGTAGGACGACATTGAACCTGGGTATATTTCTGTTATACCCAGGATGACATTAACCGATTCGGCCTTAAATACTAGTACCTGCTTTATTATTTACTCCTCCTGCATTCAGTTTCATTTAAATTGTTTCATGTTTTCTTTTCTAGATGGCGAATGAATAATGGAGGCCTCTCATTGAATAGTCTTCACTAACTGTGGAATGTAACACTTTGCCAAAACATTGTTTTCGAGAGTCAACAGTTGTGCTGTTTGAATGGCTGTGGCCGTGATTCAGAATCATTCATCACCCTGTGTTAAAATTTTCATACATGCACATGTAGATGTTCCATATTCTTGTTAAAATGTGATGGCCACGTCTCAGAAAATTTGAGAAACTGAGCACAGGCTCAAATCCTGAGAGATTTGCTCAGGAACACAACGTATAATAATAAATAGGAAGTCAACTTCCAGAATTTAGCAAATTTTCGACCCCAACCGGGGTCTTCTTCAGGCTGGCACTTTTCCGCACTAGATTTCAGAAGATGTTGAGTATCGGTATTAAAGAGATTTGCTTGACAAGAATGATGAGTAATGGATCAAGCATTTTTGGTTATTTTGACTGAAATGTCATCCTTGATAACCAAGGTGTTGGTGAATGTTTTAAGCTTCCACCATGGCCAGGTTCCGACTTACCTTATGTTATCAGTGTCGGTTTACAATGACCTTGACCTCTGATCTTCAAGGTCATTACCTAATCTGAAGGGCCATTCTTGATAGGTGTAGGTGACGGTTTTAGGCGTCAACAATCACCAGGTTTTGACTTATCTTATGTTATCATATCAAATTTGTATATCAAGTCTCGCCAAGATATCAGCAAATATCATGCGACCGAGCTGGTGCGAACTGACAATTTCAGTTGCAATCACATCATTGTATGGGCCGCAACGTTGCGATTTCAGTTTCAAGTTTGTCGCTTACTGTGCCAGATCTCCCGATATGACAAAATATTATAATAAGACACTGCAAAAAACTGACGCTTGAAATATTAATAATTAAATTTAAATTTAGTCTTAATAAAAGTAAATATAGGCCTATATGTATAGCAATATGGGCTGCAGCGTCATACGAAGGTACATGTACAATCATGTACCTGTATGGAAAGGAAAGTGAATCTGAATATGAATATGAATTATATTCGAAATACAACGATGACTGGATTGGGGATCGAACCTACGACGGAAAGCTGAAAGGAAGAAAGACGCACAGTTAAGCCTAGGTCACAAATGCACCGGGCGCCGTACGATTTTCCCCACCCAGCGGCTTGCTGTGGATTTTTGAGACTGAAACTCAGATCTAAGCTGAATTATGCAGAAATCGCCTAAATGGATAAGCGGAAATTAAACTTGATCAAACTGGGCACCGTAGAAATTGGCCAAAATGTCTGTTTTTACTCGCCGTACGGGCCCGGGAGTGGATATGTGACCTAGGCTTTAGTGAGTGCGCCTATTGAGGCGAGGTGGCAGTCGAGCGGATTTTTCCTGACGTGACGGCCGAAGGCCGTAAATGCCTGGCTGTAGGGCACTGGCTTATACCGGACACTCACGTTACATCGGGTTAAAAGTAGTGGAAGCGCAACTTTAGATTCCTGTTACACTGTCTATCTCATATACGAAACCAAAAGGGGCTGTTTCACTTTGAATTCAAGATTGCGATTTGTGATCCGTGGGAAAACTGAAAGAGCTACGATCTTGCAATTTGGAGGGATAATTCTGTGTTTCAGACCAATTTCAATGGTACAACAATCAATAACATTTGAAGTAATTTTTTAAGACAATGGGTGTTTGAAGCCTTGAAGTTTCATATTAGAACCAAAATATTTCTAAAAAAACTTGGATTATAGGTTCGCGAATGAGCCATGTGTCACCTACCTGCAAAATAATCCAGTTGTATTCAATGAAAGTACCAAAAAAAGTCACAAAAGTAGTTTGATATCACTCATTTGGAAGAACATGAACACTCTGAAGACCCTTAGGCCTATTGTTGACTGCCATTGTCAATAAAGTCATAACAGTGACATAACAGGACTGGATGACTTTTGTGGCAACTTGGGTTCAACCATTCATCTGAACGGGGTGGTGTTTTTTTGCATAGGAAGCACTACAAACTGATTCAATGAGGTAATCTTTCTAACAAAACATTCTTTTGAATGGTCATCAACCTGCATTTACTGCTCTGCAAGGAAAGGCAAGTTATGTAACTCTAATTCTTAATGCCTATGGAGTTGTGGTGCTGGCCTGAGTATTAGGGAATTGAGTGGATCTGGACGGAAGAGGAAGATTTCAATCACGCGCATGCCCGAGTTTAATGTGCCATAACTGACTTGATCCGTTTCACAAGGTAAAATTCACACTAAAATCATAGCAGATATAAGCCTATAGAAATACAGGCTCTTTCACTTTTCCTATTATTCCCATATATACAAAAAAACATTCTTTTTTCAACGAAGCCAAAATCTCTGGAAAAAACCCTAAAACACTCAGAATTGAAAAAACATTAAAAATCATCAATAAGTACGGCTAAAATGTGAAAAAAACATTAAAAATCATCAACAACCCCCGGCTAAAGGGTAAAAAACATTAAAAATCATCAACAAGTACGACTAAAGTGTGAAAAAATCAAAATTAAAACATAGAAAAAGAAATTAAACAAATTTTTTGCTAAATAAATGGATTATGTAAATGTTATTGAGGAGGAAACAAATAATGTTAATCCTGCAAAGTATCATGAAGTAATTCTAAGATCTTTATTAGCAGATCCTGAAGGGGCAACAAATTATTTAGGTGACATAAGGGATGTTAACATTAACAAATACACTGTTTCAAATGGGCACGATTTAGAACCTATTTCAGATATATTTTGTGATAACATCATGCTTTATAAAATAGTAACAAAAGAAGACATAATAAATGAGAATCGGCAAATTCTTTTAAGTACATATATGAGGAAGATAACAAATTGGGAAATAAAAGATTGTTTTAGAAAAGCTGGGTTAGAATTGAAACCTCTAGATGTCAAAATAAAACACGTAATATCAGCAAAGACAGAAAATACAAAATCGTACATTTTATCTAGAATTAACAAGAATTTAAAGTTTGAAGATTATATTGCTACTTTCAAAGTTTCATTATGTGATCAAAGTATTAATGACATAAAAAACAAACTCAATGGAATAATGGAGAACTTAGAGAAAAAAGCCTATTTCATGTTGGATGTTGACATAACTCAAGATTTCAGAGGTTCATTTGATGAGGAAGAGGTAGAAAAGCTTTTAACTGATAAGGGGTTTACTGATTTACAAAACTTTGCTAAAACATGTATTTCCTGTATTATTCAAGATTGCCGAGTGAAAATTTACAATAAGATAGCGTGTCAATTTAAATCTCCCGGTGTAACTCAAATGTTTGGTTCAAACTTGTTTAATTATATTAACTGTCCTCAAGAAAGATTGAGATCATCATTTGAAAAAACAATAGAAGAGGGTTTGATAAGAATAGAAGTTACAGGCGGTGGCTTATTTGAAAGCATTAACATTTTGCAAAAGTTTACAGCTGTTATCAAAGACCTGAACATTTATTACACGCCGGCTTATTTACAACTAAAATCATTGTTAGAAGAGATAAAAGAAACAGTTTGTATTTTAGATCGAGAGCAAGAAAGATATTACTTTTGTTACTATTGTGATAGTTCTACCTCAAAGTATATAGGCTACATGTCAAACAAGTGTAAATATACAGAAAACAGTTATAACCTTATAATCTCAATGTTTTCAATTCCGCTGAAACCCTCATTATTCATAGACATTTTATCAAAGAAACCTACAAAGCTAAATGTAAGGCGTTTTATAAAAGAGAAAGGCGAAACAATAATAACATCAGGCACATCAATGTTTTCAGTCTATAACGAGAACATTTCAAAATTTAAACTAAACAAAACTGGTGTAGAATTTACAACACTCAAGAAAAGATGTAACATAAAAACTGCTCCGCCTTATGAAATAAAAGAAATAGGGCTAATAGATAAAATTAACATTGCAATTTGTTCAAAAAGAGAGTACAAAAAATTACAGGAAACAATTCAGAAAGAAAAGGTAATAGAGGGGGCAGAAAATGAAAGAGAAACAATTCAACGTAACTTAGAAGAAAAAACGAAAGAACTTTGGGAAACTGAGAAATTAAGGGAATTCATAGAATTGAATAATCAAGAATTAACAATGAGAAAAATTACAGGTTTAAAAAATGACACAGTATTTGAGGTGAGAGGATGGGACAGGAATTTTGAGGTGGTTTTAACAAATTTAGGTACTTTCACAAATGAAAAGAAATTAGCAGAGAGAATGAATGAAATAATGAAAAACTTCCCGGGGTCATTAACTATTTTACATCACACAAGATTAATCAGTAAGTTAGATAAACCGCTTTTTAGAGTTAAGAAATGGAGAAGAGATGACTTTGAAATTATAGAACATATTAGCAATGATGTCTTAAAAGAAACAAATGACCTAACCCCTACAAAATTCGATTTAAATGTAGCAATACAGAAAGAAAACAAAGCAAGCTATTGTGTAAAAATGGAAACCTTAAAGGAGAACACAATATATTTTTTACAAAGTATCTCAAGAATAATCTATAGAGGGAAAACAAGGTATATTTTTATCACTAATTTAGGTGAGAGAGTTATTTCAAATGAATTCTTTGAGAATGAAATGGGAAAAATAATAAATGAAATACAAACTATTTTTACACACGTTCACACAGCTGAGGAAGAGTTAAATAAAAGAGTTGTTGTCATGAAAACATATAATCAGCAATATAACTCACAAAGAAATAAACAATTATTTGTTACTTTGGTTTACAAAGGAATTGGCGAGCTCATTACTAATTCAGAAGACAATGATTTAGAAAACAATAATTTAGAAAACATTAATGTAGAAAACAGTAATTTAGAAAACAATAATTTAGAAAGCAATAATTTAGAAATTAGAAAGTCAAAAAACAATAATTTAGGAAACATTGATTTAGAAAACAACCCCCTGTTCAAATTATTAAACAACAAGGAAGGAATCAATGAAAAGGTGAAACAGTACAGAAAATTGTGGCAAGAAAATGAGAACGATTTTGAAACAAATTTTAGTTATTACCCGAAATTTCAAACGCGCACAGACTCTAAAAAACACTCGCATCCGTTCCTTCCCTCAGATTTAAGAAAGGTAAGTGCAGTAGAAAATAATGNTAATCAACAATATAACTCACAAAGAAATAAACAATTAGTCGTTACTTTGGTTTACAAAGAAATTGGCGAGTTCATTAGTAATTTAGAAAACAATAATTTAGAAAACAATAATTTAGAAAACAATAATGTAGAAAACAGTAATTTAGAAAACAATAATGTAGAAAACAATAATTTAGAAAACAGTAATTTAGAAAACAATAATGTAGAAAACAATAATTTAAAAAACAATAATTTAGAAAGCAATAATTTAGGAAACAACCCCCTATTCAAATTATTAAACAACAAGGAAGGAATCAAGGAAAATGTGAAACAGTACAGAAAATTGTGGCAAGAAAATGAGAACGATTTTGAAACAAATTTTAGTTATTCCCCGAAATTTCAAATGCGCAAAGACTCTAGAAAACACTCGCATCCGTTCCTTCCCTCAGATTTAAGAAAGGTAAGTGCAGTAGAAAATAATGTCACTTTAGAAATTAGAGGATATAGTCATAACCTAAAACAAATAATAACAAATGAAGGGGTATTTGAAAATGATGATGCGGAGCTAATAGAAAATATGCAAAAAATTATAGGCCCTAAAGTTGTTGGTTTGTGCAATGATACACATTTGTTTTTAAATTCACAATATGTGGCATACTCAATTCTTGTGAAGCCCCTATTTACAATTGTTAAACAAGAAAATAATCTCAAAATAACCGATCATACAAACTTCGAAGCATTAAACGCATTCAATTTCTTTAAGGAAACAAACAAGATAGCAGCAAGCAATTTGAAAATAGGTAGGGAATATGAAGTAGAATCAATGGGGAAAATATCAACAACTTACGGTAATAAATTTGAGGTGTTCTTGTTTGAAGATGAAGATTTCTGCAAAGTTTGGCTTCCGCCTAGGTATCAAAATTTGGCAACAGGAAAAAATATAATGGTTTACAATGGAACCGGTTTAAACAATTATTTAGATTTAGAGTTTAAGTCAAGCACCGGTGAAAAACAATCGCAACAAGTGATTCAACCTCAAGAAATGAATCAACCTCAACAACTTACTTATCAGCCTCAACAACTTACTTATCAGCCTCAAGAAATGTTACAGTTTCAAATTAATCATCAAATGTTACAACCTCAACAGTTTACTTATCAACCTCAATCTAATCAAATGTTACAACCTCAACAGTTTACTTATCAACCTAATCAAATGTTACAATCTATTCTAAAATACCTTGGTATCTCGTGCGTGTGTTTCAAATGGATAATGCATTAGCCTCATTCTGAATGCAGCGGGTCTGGGTGACACAACCAAGACCCGCTCAGTGTAATGGCGCGCGTCCAACATTTCTCGCTTCGAGCATTCAGCGAGGTAGTGCAGCGAATGTCGGCCAGGTGGATACTTAGTGACCTATCCCAACGAGGTTTTGTACCATTAGGTACATTTCCTGCGGATAATCCGTTGAAGAAAGCGCCCTGCGACCTCATTTGGACTCCTGCA
>NMRB01001605.1:121613-140702 GCA_002633025.1 Notospermus geniculatus | reverse complement strand
TTTATTGCAATCAAACTGCACTGAACCTATGTATACTATGTTTAGTCTGAGGTATTTTAGAATAGAAATTAAACCCTCGGCTTCGGGTCTTGGTTGCGACACCAGACCCGCTCGGGTGGAGCAAAAATTCCGTCCAAACCCTCGGCGAAGCGCCTCGGGTTTGGACTACATTTTAGCTCCACCCTCGCGGGTTTGGTGTCGCAACCAAGACCCTCCGCCTCGGGTTTAATTCCTTAAATCAAATGTTACAATCTAATCAAATGTTACAACCTCAAAATAATCAGTCAGATAAAAAAGACAGAAATAGAAAAGTTAAGTGTGAGAAATGCTCAAAAGAAATCTCCTATACTAATGTATCAAAGCATAGAAAGATATGTCAGTGAAATCATGAAAATGAATAATTCAACTTATCTGTCAGTTCATGTTGTAATTTATGATTTTGAAGACATTTATTATACTTAAAACATTTATCACATTTTTCACATCTTTTTATACTTCTAAGGTAATCCGAGATATACTGAATATTCTTGTAAGTTTCATAAGGAATATGTTTATTTCTGTCATAAATTTCAATTAATTGCCTTAAAGTAGAAATAGAATAATAAGCAATATAAGCACTTGCAGAAATAGCTCCTAAGATTAATATCTTATCTCTATTATTATAAAACATATGTAAAAGTTTTAAACATGATTGAACATTGCATGTTTCATCTTTGTGTTCTGAATCACTCATTTATAAATAAAAATTAAGTACTTCAAACCTGATTAATTTAGGGGCGAATATTTCAGATATCTTAATCTTAAAAATGATATACTTCAAACCTGTTTAATTTAGAGATAAAGGGGTGAAAAATTAAGTACTGCAAACCTGATTAATTTAGGGGTAAATATTTCAGATGTCGTAATCGTAAAAATGATATACTTCAAACCTGTTTAATTTAGAGATATATTTCTGATATGTTTAGCCTTAAAAATGATATACTTCAAACCTGATTAATTTAGANAAGATATACTTCAAACCTGATTAATTTAGAGATATGTTTAACCTTAAAAATGATATACTTCAAACCTGTTTAATTTAGAGATATGTTTAACCTTAAAAATGAAGTACTTCAAACCTGATTAATTTATAGATATGTTTAACCTTAAAAATTATATACTTCAAACCTGATTAATTTAGAGATATATTTCTGATATGTTTAACCTTAAAAATGATATACTTCAAACCTGATTAATTTAGAGATATATTTCTGATATGTTTAACTTTAAAAATGATATACTTCAAACCTGATTAATTTAGAGATATGTTTAACCTAAAAATGATATACTTCAAACCTGTTTAATTTAGAGATATATTTCTGATATGTTTAACCTAAAAAAGATATACTTCAAACCTGATTAATTTAGAGATATGTTTAACCTTAAAAATGATATACTTCAAACCTGATTAATTTAGAGATATGTTTAACCTTAAAAATGATATACTTCAAACCTGTTGAAATATACCTAAAAATCTGTCTATAACTCTATCTATGAACTCTCTAAAGTAATTCTATAAAATATATCTTGTTAGTAACTAGAAAAATATTTCCATCTTTTAGTTGTAACTAGAAATAACAAGAAAGTAACTAAAAAACAATTAGAAGTAACTGATAGTTTCATCTGCTCGTTAAGTTAGTTATATTCATGTTAATTTTTAGTTATTTATAGTTACTTTTAGTTGCAACAAGAATCAAGAAGAACTTAACCAAAAATCAGCTAAAATCAACTAAAAATCAACTGCTTGTTAAGGATAGTTAAAATCTAGTTAAATCTAGTTAAAAGCTAGTTAAGTCTAGTTAAAGCTAGTTGCGACTAAAATCAACAAGAAATAGATAAGAATAACTAGGCTGTTGATTTTAGCTGATTTTTGGTTAAGTTCTTCTTGATTCTTGTTGCAACTAAAAGTTTTTTAAGGTTAAACATATCAGAAATATATCTCTAAATTAATCAGGTTTGAAGTATATAATTTTTAAGGTTAAACATATCTATAAATTAATCAGGTTTGAAGTATTTCATTTTTAGGGTTAAACATATCTCTAAATTAAACAGGTTTGAAGTATATCATTTTTAAGGTTAAACATATCTCTAAATTAATCAGGTTTGAAGTATATCTTTCTGACCTTTTAGTTCTTTAAAACATACGTGATATAGTACTATAGTACTATACCCGGTGAGAATGGCGTAGTTGAGGCAATCTGACCTGTCACATCTTAGGTTGTGGGTTTGAATCCCAGTCGCACCACTACTTCAAGCCCCGTTTCCACTACAGCGGATTCCGCTGCGGTTTGCGGCGAGCGGAGCGGTTTTCTCAAGCCATGGTTTTTCGTTAAAGTTTACGTTTATCGTTTGATTTCTAAACCTCCCTTTTTTTCTCTGATCGTCCCCGTTGTCAAATCTTGGCCGATCTCCCGAGCGCGCCAAGACAGCTGGGCGTAAAATGTTCCCGATGAGAATCACCACAGGGGCTTACGTTTAATTAGTAGAATGCAGAAAATCTCTAAAAGAAGTTGCTTCTAGGACCATAATCATTTAAAAGGATTGTAATTGTTCTCTCGGTAGGGTCCAAGTTATTTAGACCCTTCATTAGCAAAGAATAGTCTGCCGCCACAGTTTCGACATTTTTCTCAGCTGCGTTTTAAGTGACCGAACGTTTCGTGGCATTCCGCTTTCAGAGCCTGCGGCAAGGTCCTCAAAAGAATGGATTCATTAATAAATCTTTGGGAGATCTTTATTTGATGACTGGACATTTGTCGGACGCAGGACGGCGGTCCATTCCCATCACCCGTTTGCCTGTCCGGGTCGTCTTTTGTAACTACCGAACAATCAAAACAAAGCGCGGATGCAGGTTTTTGTCTTGGGCGCGCGCATCTCGGCCAACCAATGGCGTCTTGACACCGTCTGCCGCGGGCAGAATCCACCACGGCAACCAGACGACTTGAGATGCGACAGGTTGTTTTAAAATGTCCAAAATGGCATTCAAGCGAGAAACCGGCCAATACGATCGATTATTAAGCATGATTTCTTCATTGTTTTACATTATTGTCCTTTTCGCCGTCAAATCCATCCCGAACCTCGCCTTTCCCACAATGCACACATCTTTTGACATGTATTTGGTAATTGATGTCGTCTGCTCGCCGCCTTCTTTCAGTCAAGATCGTCTGCTGCCTGTCGCACGCGTCTTCGCTCTTCGGACACCAAACGTAGTTCCATCACCGGTCACTTTTTGTTTGGCCCGCTTCCCGGCGCGGACGGCCAGCGTGGTGCCTCCGATCTATCGAAAATAGGGGTGAAGGGTTCACGGGCCGGGGTCTTACGGCGAATGTTTGTGATTCAGATCATTCAATAATGCATTAACAGGGATTCAAGTTGACGAGAGGCGCGCCGGGGCGTCGATGATACGTCCAAAAATGAAGATTACGCGTGCACATGAAATACATGTAGCTTAATACGAACAGTATAGTCGAGTCCTGCTCGGTGATTTCTCTATGACTTCTGTGGACAATCTGAAACAGACCCGAGCCTGACGTTATGACGTTACTTCAGCCAATCCCATGAATCCCCAAAACTCGTGAAATCTCGCGAGAACTAGATTTTTCTGTGGATGGAGCTGTCGATGAACAATGGATCGCCATTACAGCGAAGTATCGGAGATGATAAACTCATAACCATGGTCGATAAAGATATAAATCTACAGAAAACGCTTCACAAAGATAGAAGGGAACTTCCCACAGCAGGCTTGACCCCACAATTCCCATGGCCAGTAAGCATATGTCACCAAACCCCTAATAGTCTAGTCGGTTATGGAAATGATCGGGACACGCCGGACAAAAGCACCAATTTTTTTCAGGTGGTTTGTCTATTGGTACTCTTTAAATTTAGAGGGGGCGCCAACTGAGATTTTCTTTCTTTCAGGTAGAAAATCCCGTTTGAAGCTCTGGACACTGACTTTATCATTGGACCCAAGAACTGAGCTTTGTACAGGAGAATTGGAGCCGATGTACAGATAACTTTTGAACGGTGGGATTTACACCCCATAAATGTATTACCAACAGATAGAAACATGGTGCCTCAGAAGCAGAAAAACATGTTTTTAATTGTTTTTAGTAGTTATGTAATAAGAAATGGCGTTTTCTATGTAAATTAACACAAAATGGGTCAAAATACATAAAAACGGCGTTTCCAATTACTGTTTTTAGTAGTTATATAATAAGAAATGGCGTTTTCTATGTAAATTAACACAAAATGGGTCAAAATACATAAAAACGCCGTTTCAAATTCCGTAACCAGTTAAAAATTACTGAAAACATGTTTATATGATTACGAGGCACCATGTTTCTATCTGTTGGTAATACATTTATGGGGTGTAAATCCCACCGTTCAAAAGTTAGCTGTACATCGGGTCCCATTTTCCTGTACAAAGCTCAGTTCTCGGGTCCAATGAAGTCAGTGTTAGCGGCTCTTGAATTTCAAAGTTAATTTCAAAGTAACTTTTTTTCGGCGAGTTGCAAAAAATCTCAAAGTCCACCGACCCTAGCGTGACTCAGGGGGACCCCTGAACACATAACATATTACATGTTGAAATTCAAGATAGCGGCCACCAGGGGGCGCGAATTATTCGGTACCATCTAAAAATATCAAATCAATCTCAAACTCTAATGGCCTTTGTGCATGGTGCGGGTGCGTTTCGGATCTAGAATGGATCTAGGAGGGTTCAGTTATTTTTCCCCGTGTAAAAGCGGAACAAGTGACATCCACCTTCCTCGGGCCAATTCAAAATGCCTGATCGTATGGGTTTGTCTGGGTGTTTAGCCTCGCCACTAATGCAAACACTCAGACGTCGGCCACCAGGGGGCGCGAATTATTCGATACCATCTAAAAATATCAAATCAATCTCAAACTCTCTATTGGCCTTTGTGCATGGTGCGGGTGCATTTCGGATCTAGCATGGATCTAGGAGGGTTCAGTTGTTTTTGCCCGTGTAAAAGCGGAACAACTGACATCCACCTTCCTCGGGCCATTTCAAAATGCCTGATCGTATGGGTTTGTCTGAGTGTTTAGCTTCGCCACTTATGCAAACACTCAGACGGATCTATGCGTCGCATCTGAGAATCGGGCCTAATTTTGAACATGGTGTGCCTCATTCCGGCATAAGTTACTCGTCACGCCTTATATCGTTTCATTGACATTTGGTATTTTCTGAAAGTAGGAGAAATGGGGAAGTTTTTGAGACAAATATTACATTGTTATCCAGCACGGCCTATCTATGTGATTCCATTGAATTTCAGCTTTCTCATTTTTTTCGTGCAAAAACGCTGAAAATTGGATATAACCTTGACCTTTGTAAATGACCTTGACCTTTCATGAATTTGGCAGTGCGCCAAAAAGAAAGCCCACCTATGATAACATACATACAGCCACTTATTAATTTTATGAAGTCAAATCCTAGTTACCAGAGGTTGACCACGAAAGTCAAAATCTAGGCTCTTTTCAGGGTTTTGTCTCTCAGTCTATAAATAGCAAATGTCACAAGACTCATTCAGGACAGATCCACCAAGATCAAAAAGTGGAAAATAACACCAGCCAAAGATGACAAAGGCAGATACGTGTATGTCATTCTCGAAATATTTTTTGAATAAAGCCCTTTATTTGGACCCTTTGTCAGTAACTGACCTAAGACCCTCTAATTGACAACAAATAAATCCCTCGCATGACTTCGGACATCTGAATTCAATCGGTCAGAGAAGATTCCACAACCCAACGTTCCGTCTGTGCGCTTTGTCCAGATTCCATACTTTATACATTTCCTTCAGTGAATGACAAAGCAATGACAACAGAACGCGTCCTAAATTACATACACTGTAAACACATGTGTTCCATTTTTGAACACCTAAATGAAACAGATAATGAACGCGTCCGGGCGTTCTATTTTGGAAATAGAACACCAACTGATCATGTTTTGAACACTAAGCGTTGCGATCTAGAACACACAAGCGTGAATTTTAGCACATGCCATTTGAGAACACCTTCGGATTTTGCTGTAGAACGCCTTCTAGTGTTCTGAACACATAGCGTTGTTTACGCGTCCTAGTGTTCACATTTTGTGCAATTGTTGTTTCTGGTCGGCGCTAGCCCTGTCCCACAATGCAACACTCCGGCGCAACTAATACGGTGACGTACTAACGTCAGATTGGGGGAAATCCCAGGCCTGACATCCTTACATTGAGAGACTGAACACCTGGGAAACGCCCGGAGGCGTTCATTATCTGTTTCATTTAGGTGTTCAAAAATGGAACACATGTGTTTACAGTGTAGAGTTGGTGAAAATCGTGTGAAATCTGAGCAATTTCGACAAAATATTGTCTTCAAGTTTCGTCAACAATAGAAATTCCCACTAAAATGGGACAGAGGGACAGTCTCGTCTGCAAGAATTCAGAAAGTTCCCTCGATCCTGATCCAACAATATGGTGGTGTTGACTCTGAGGAGTGAGGTTTAGGGTATGACGATATCTGGTGGGATGGCAAACACTTGTCCAAGACTGGCCTTGCGGCGTTTCTCATAAACGCCAATGTAAACAAAGCGATTCAACGAACGCCCGTAAAGCGCCGTGAAGGGAAAGCTTCTTACATTGTTTTACACACCGGGACTCTTGGGAAGCTGTTCCGCAGTCTGTGAAAGATGGGAACTTGGACCGCGTGGTCAGAAAGTTGCATACCAACGAATTTAAAAACATTGGCCAAAGACGTGGCATCTTCCCTGTAACAACAAAAGAAGTGATGTGGTCAGAGAGAACGGCTGCTTTCTTGTAGTATTACTTGGCGTGTGTGACGGGAAAGACGCCGACACAAAGATAAAACTCGCGAACGAAACCCACATCCATTTGGGAATCTGATAATAGTCTGGACGCGCGCTGCGTGTGAAAGTTCGCATCAAGGAATGCGACCAGCACGCGAATCTCTCAAAGTCTCCCGCACTTCAAGAGAATAATGAGACTAGGATGGAGAATGACTTCGTCCTTTTCTTTATGTTGGGAAAAGTGTCAAAATGTCAGCGACTCGTCTTTGACGAGTGAGAGTGTGGACCAAAGAATTCAGAGTTTGGAAGAGACGCAAACCATGTCGTGGTGTTTTTATCTGTCGTGAGGTGGTAGAGGCTCTGGGAGGGACACAAGTTTGTATTAGATTTTTCCTACATGGCTGTGGCCATAGCATCATTGGCCCTGGTAGTACGGAAGAGGTCATCTCAAGCTACCCATGTTCCTCACTTGGATGGGGTCTTTTACTTGCCCTTGCAAAGGAACAAGGTACAAGGCACCATGGCTTACTGTCCCATGCGACCATGGAGGTATTTTATACCTCCATGATGCGACGGACTGAAGAGTGAGGGATGATTAATTCCATCGAACCCGGGACCTGCCGCTTGCTAAGCGGACGTGATAACCACTAGGCTATCAAGGCTCCTCGGGACACTAGAGTGGGAATCCTCCATACAAAAGGATGAAGAAGACCTGTTTGATTCTCAGCGATAGAGCAAAATGACGGATGAACACGAGTTACTATGCCTCGCACGGTCACCATTCACTTTGAAGCAGAAAGCCTTACCGTGTTTACGCAGACATGATAGGTTAATTGGTTATGGGAACACACAGTTTTATTGAGATTCTAATTGTCACCGAAATTTACAGGTCGGTGCACTTTTACCAAATAATTTCACGCATTTCCAGCACCGCTTCGAGGCAAAAAACCTGTGATTGTCACGGTTTGTTCGGAATCGGTGAACCATGTTTACAAATCATCCTCTGTCCTTGCTGTGACCCTGGACTTTGATCATCATTTTTCATCTTTTGACGAATTTATTGTAATGTCCCCCAGAAGTGTTTCTGATGGTGACGATTCTCTAATCAAATATTTGAAAAGCTTGTTGATAGTTTTGTCATCTGTTTGTAAAACGATTTACCCCGTGGGGTGAGTGAGGTAACGGGGTCTCAAGAAATATTGGGTGATATGAATAAAAGCTAGCAGATGCTTTTACTTCCGATTTGTACAGCGTAGCGTAGTGCATTTGTATTGCAAAATGCAAGTAAAAGCATTCGCCACTCTTTATTCATATGGCCCGTTTTGTCAGCAGCAGACGTCGACAGTTGATACTCGTGGAATGGGTTCGACTAAGTAGGCGACCGATGCTCGATACCATAACTAACTCATTGAAAGGGACAAGTAAAGCAGTGAATGAGAAGCTGTATTATTGGCCCTGGTAAGTATGGAAGAGGCCATCTCAAGCTACTCATGTTCCTCACTTGGATGGGGTCTTTTACTTGTCCTTGCAAAGGCACAAGGTACAAGGCACCGCGACTTACTGTCCCATGCAACGGACGTGAAGAGCCAGTGATGATCCCCATATGGCCCAGGCTGGATTCGAACCCACGACCTGCTGCCGCTTGCTTAGCGGCCGTGATAACCACTAGGCTATCAGGACTCCTGATGTGTTGGGTTGTGCTTTCGACTCAGCTGTGATCGATGGTCGAGCGGCCATGACATTGGCAACTGATCTGAAGCGGTCAGTTTTGTAGTTGAATGAGATGCTTCTCGAGTTACCAAGAAAGATTCCAGAGATGTCGGGGTAACACTGACCCGCCCATGCCTTCCAAAACTGTGAAGAAACGAAATACTTTTAAAGCGAGCAATCCAGCGCTCATTAGCTCCAGCCCCGGGGCGACCATCACCGCCACCGCTGAACGCAACGACGAGAACCAACCAACCGAGGGAGGTCGCCACCCCTCCCTTGTCGAACACGCCAAGGTGAACCGGGTGTCAAACCTGCCTTGTTGACTTGGCCGAAACTCCCACGTAGTCCAACCCAGAGATATGAGCAGCGGAACTATACGATTAGTGTCCGGGTGAATAGGCTCTGATCCCGTGCGTTTATCAAAAGCTAAGTGGCGGAGGGAGTCAAGTGGTTCGAAGTGTTGCCTTGGTGTCAGTTTTTCGTGTGGCGAAAACCGCGGCAGGTTTTGGTCATTTCACCTGTGACGCTGACCTTGGCGCTGTGAGGGCCGAACTCTTTGGCGCTATGCAGAGGACACAGTTCGCGACCGTTCTTTCCGGCACTTGTTACCGTGACAGCAATTTTTCGTGGACAAAATTCTGTCGGGTTAGGATTGTACGGTCACCTATCCTGAGATTGGGACACCAAAATGACCGTACCCTCAGGAATTCAAACCGACTTCTCAAAGCAGGTGCTGCACTAAGAGGCTGTCTCACTTGCCTACCTGTTGCAACGACCAAGTACTTCCACGTGCTCTTGGTCATCCGTCAAAACGGTAGCAGGACGAAACATACCAACATACCAACCCACCTTACCATATTCCACAGCTTCTAAAAAAGGAAATTTTTATCACCATTTCGGTAGCGGTGGCAACCAGTTTCAGAACTCATTTTCAGTGAATTCTGATGGCGCCATTTCGGATTTCAAAACACAAATTTCACCCATTTTTGACTCGGTCATATATCTTTCTTCCCGTAGCAGTCAAATATTACGGTAATAAAATCTACTTTCTCAGAATATGCGGGACGGTTGGTTCGAAATAACATTCGTAAACGTTCATTTGTACAAAGGCTTATGAGCAATCCGTATTTCTAACAAAAGGAAAGAGATAGTCATAATTGTAGTAGGGCGCCTAATCAGAAACAGATCACAACAATCATAATGAGCGGAGTCTGTAGCTACCTGCTCAGCTTCGGGAAGGACTACCACAGGAATTTATCGCCCCTTATCTGCCTCCAATTATCCACCTGTTACTGGCTGCATAGTTTCACTCCCGCCCTCATCGCACAAAAAGCGAAGAGCATGGCACGGGCCTCGGGGTTCGGATGAGGGCTACCCGAAAGACACGCCACGGTCCAATGCGCAACGGTCCATAAAAGAACGACGCACCAACGGGCCAAAGATGTGGTGGCGATACGGGAAGGGTTGCTACGGATCAGTTCCCGCTGTCTTCAATTTAGGGCGGGATTCGTGGCTCTTTATACTACAATTACAGGAATTATTGTCCGTAATTTCTATCTCTGACAAGGAACAGGTCGATGACGGACGACCCAAGGAATTGATGCTGTTCAATACGTCGTTTACCCCTCTTTCGTTTGGTATTATCCCTGCCCACCTGTGCCCTCCCCTGCGCGTCACTTAGATGGTTGGGTTGGCAACGGAACCCGCATCATCCCGCTGATGGTGAACTCTGGACACTTGTGGAGGGATGTGAGGGAATCCCTCAAGACATCCGCTGGGAACGCCCATTCTCTGCAAGAAGCAGGTTACCTGATTTATTTGTCGTTTATGAAGGTGAAGAGGTTTTACCTGAGGGGTGACACAGACTTTAGTCTGTAATTCTGCATGAAATATGGGAACACCCTTTTTCAATAGGACAGAAACACGGCGAAGCCAGAACCAAATGCAATCAAGTTCAACAACATTATTTTTTGATTTATTGAAAGCAGGATCCATTATTTGATTTTTTTTCATTTTTACATGCCATCAACACGTGCAATTACCATCCGTGCTGTCACCAGGACCAACAGTCAAAACACCAACCAGCAAAATCAGTTAATTTCTAAACCGTTCTCGGACAATTAACTGCGATATCAGATATGAGTCTGCTCATCCAAATAGAACTAAAACAGGCGGGAACTGATTCACTCTGGAAGGGTTCTTATAAAATATTCATGTGGACAATCTAGGCTGAAGATAAAATACAAACTGGTTCATAAACCATAAACCGCTTCCTAATCACGATCAATTGGATACAAATCATTCATGACTGCGCCCATATAAAACCTGAATGAAACTTCCCTTAATTGGAAACTTCACTTTTCCTATCTTTATATTTAGTTCTGCGTATTTGCGAAACAGTTCCATGCAAAAAATGTCGTACGAATTAAACGAAGAAGATTTTGAGTCGAGGGAATATGGTTGTAGTACACCGCAGACGATACATCATCCCACACACAACAACCATACTTGCACCATTTCCCAGCGGACCGGGACGAGATTTGTTCAAAACAATAAAACTCTATCACAAGTCTTTAATAATTCATAGCCTGTATTACCGGCAGTCACGGCCCGGGGCCCAGGGGTGGAATCACACCGATTGCCGCAAGTTGATCGAATTCGGGAAAAGAGCAAAATATGTCTATTTAATTAACGCGAGATCTCGCAATGGGTCTCCTAGGAAACATCAAATCAGAGACGGGTACAATTTCATATTGAAACAATAGACGTTTGGTGAAGCAACAGATGCGACTCGGGGTAGTTTCATTTTTGTTGGTCTGTTTCACGATGACAAACTCATTCATAGGGACACGTAACAAATGAGGCTTGGTCCAAGTCATCTTAGGATGAACCAGAAAATGGGTGGCGGCCATCTTGGATAGAATCAAAGATGGCGAGATGATGTTTGAGGGGTAAACACACGGTAAACGGCCTGTTTGCGTCACAAGTCGTCATATGAACTTAAATGCTGACATGATCCCAAACTTCCCACCCATTCTATCAAAAAGATTTAATCAAAGAGTTCTGTAAACAATCTTACTTAAAGCCGCACTATATTCAATTCTGAAAGTGGTTACGTCCTCCGACGTTAATGTAGTGTAAAATGTACTATGCTCTATCTGAGTACTTTAGAGCTCTGCCTGCAGTTTTTTCAATGTGTGCTGAAAACTATGGTCTTGATTCTTTGAAGTACTTATATCAGGCAAGCATTTTGGGGACCTTCACGAGGCTATGAGACCTCTGCTTGCATTCTCCTAGCATTTTGAAAATATCGTAAAATTCAATACAGAGGGACTTTAACTATTCTAAAGGTTTTTCATTAAATTGAGGTTAATCGAGACCGCAGTGACGACTGCGGCTGTGGTCTACTTGCAGTAGGATTCGAAGGTTTCATTCTGGAAGCACAAACCAAGCTTTTCCAAACTCGTAACAGAGGTTTTGATTTTATCAATAAATTGTGAAGTATACATGGCATACGTATAAATGTAAATAGATCACAAGGAGACGCACGTCCCATGTGTTTAAAAGTCCTCAACCGGGAAATCAATGATAATGACTAGAATATAAAAGTTTCCTATATGTGAAGATGTATCAGTGCTGGCGTATGCCCGCGGATTCATCGCAACAGGCGGGCTGAAGAGCCCCAGACAATATCATGAGTGGTTCACACTCTTCAATCACGATGATCAAGAGGTATAGAGACATGTGGTACCACCATCATGGCGGACAGGATATGTCCGCCGGATGCTGACGGAAGCTGCCTCTTGTATAAGCGACATCGTGTAGCAGTTGGTGTCGAAGTGACGTCACAGGATGCAAAAGGAAAGCAATTTGATAATTGGCTTGTGGAAGTCCAATCAGAGCAGCTTTAGCATGAATACATCACGATCAACCAATCAGAAACCAGGTCAGAGTTGACAAGATCTGGACCGACCAATCAGATTAGGCAATAACCAGTTGAAAATCACAATCGACCAATCAGAATGTTAGGAATCTACAGGACTGATATTATGGGATTCCGCTGCACCTGTTTGATGCTTTCAATGATCCGTCATCTGTTTGAGGAGGAGAGCAGATGGAATCCGAGCTATCTTTTATGTGTATCCATTCCATGACGTGGATGAGATTGGAGCTGATGTTGAGAAGGGGACAAAATCATGGCATGTTTCTGACTGTGGGTCTCAAAATCACTTCAATCACTCGCTGCCACACCGCCCGCTGTTCTCATACATCATCTTGGGGCTCTCGACTGTCGATGACAACCGAGAATGACGAAGATACTTCATTTAATTCAGGAAAATTCTGCCTTTCATCAACGACGTCATCGTGATCGGTTTCGAACAGTATCGCAACATCAACACCCATTCCACCCCTGCCGGACAGCGCCTTGTCGCCACGGCTAAACTCAATTGTCCACAACACAGACCTCTTCGCCTGTTTTCGTTACAAACCGACAAAATGATAAAGAACGTATTGGGGGAAAATGAAAATATTGATTACCCAGTATTTTTAATTTCTGTTTTTTTTTTCTTCTACTTACAGGTGATCCATTAAAATACCTTATGAAACACACAGACGCGAAATTCAACTACGCGGATCTCTATCGGTCACATCTAGCAACCTCAGACTTCCAAAACCTCATCAAGAATTTTCACCAACTAGAACGCCAATACCTTACGTGGCAAAACAACAACTATTTCAAGGACCACAGCCCAGAGAAAAGCTTAGAAAAACCTGTGTTCCCTAGTGTAGGTTTGAACCTTAGACATGAAGAAAAACTCCAGGACACGGACAGTACTGGTTCGTACGAGTGCGTCAAATGTAATAAAATGTTTAGTACGCCCCATGGTTTGGAAGTGCACGTACGGCGCTCCCATAGCGGCAAGCGGCCGTACGCTTGTGACGTCTGCAACAAGACTTTTGGTCATGCTGTTAGTCTGAGCCAACATCGGGCCGTTCATACACAGGAAAAGAGCTTCCAATGTAAGCAATGCGGGAAGTGCTTCAAACGATCGTCGACCCTCTCCACCCATCTCCTTATACACAGTGATACTAGGCCCTATCCTTGCCAGTACTGCGGCAAACGATTCCACCAGAAGTCAGACATGAAGAAACACACGTATATACATACTGGTAAGTAACAGACCATATTCTTTTGTCTTAGAGCGAACCGAATGCTGTCGGACTTGTCAATTTCATTGTGTTTGTCCGGCCCTGCTTTTGTCCTGCATCACCTTCGACAATGGGTCCATATTCATAAAACTAATTAAGGCCCGTATTTTAGAATGCTCCTCAACGTAAAGGAGTTCCTCAAAGGCTATTGTTCTCAACAGGGGAACAACAGACTTGAGGAACTCATTTACGTTGAGGAGCATTCTAAAATACATGTACGGGCCCATGTCTAAGTGTGACACTTATCCTTTGTTCAATACAAAAGATAAGTAGCATACTTTGACTTACATTTATGTATGTTTTTGAATACAGACCCTGGCTTTCCACCATGATCATGTAACTGTGTGCAGTCTACATGTCCTCTGTAGAACGCCAAAGAAGGTGTTACATCTGCATTGAAATCTCTCTTAGGCGGAAACTTTTCTTGAAAGATACGTTCCTAATAGTTTTCAAGGACTCGATGAAAATTCCACGAATGAGGCTTCTCGGCTTTCAACGATTTGACCACTTTCGTCAAATGCGCAATCAAAACAATGCGTTTCTATGCATCGTCACCAAGTTGCCTGAGACCGAAGCAGACGATACTGAATATAAGCAGACGATACAATCTCCAGATTCCAAATCTCATGTTCTGCTTGTTCTACAACCGATATTTCTAAAGATGGTCAGGAAATCCAAATAATTTGAAATTATCCTATTATCGCTGTTGAGGCATGTTAAAGAGGGTTCGGTCACATGGGGGTGACGTTTGCACAGAATGTGACATCGTCGGACATTCTTGCATTAGTCCTCGGTCAGGGGTCATGTCGGACACTAGGGACTTAATAGCTTCGTCCGGTCTAATTAATTACCAGGTTTATTAGTCATATACCTCTGATTTCATCACGACGGGAGGACCTGCAAGTTGACTGGGACTTGATACCATGGAGGTATAAAATAATTTTATACCTCCATGTTGATACCAGTGTAGATGGCTTCAATAAGGAAAGTGGCCGCCCTACTGTTATTGGCGTTTGTTTTGCTTTTTTGCAAACACGTGTATAGACAATTCTCGAATTCGCAGATCTGCGCACTTCCGCCGAAATCTCAACCAGAACCTCGATCTGAAACCGGCGGATGACGTGACGCCATCCATGATTCAGAATGGTCGAGTCTGACGCAACGTCTTCGACGTCACTGTCGTGGGGCTGTCTGCGTCACGTCATTCTGTTTCAGACCGAGGTTGTGGTTGAGAATTCGGCGGAAGTGCGCAGATCTTTGTCGTTTACGTCAATTTGAGAACGGTGTATTGCTGGCAAGTTCCATCTCCAAAATTAGCCAAAATATTCACACCAATTGTCTGGTACATGGACATCTGCATTCAGGTCCAGAAAACGAATTGTTATTTGAGAGAAATTAGGCCGTAAATATCTGAAAACAAGCGGGCGCCATTTCCCTCGAAACCGTCTACATGTATTTCCATGGCAATACAGCAAGCGAGATACATTTTAAACCTCAAACTTCCCTCTAAAAGTTATCTGACTGAAAGAGTTAATCTCTGATATCAATCAAAGCATCCCCATGTGGTTTGTTTAATAACAAAAATCGTCCGCTCAACAATATCTCACCTGCTACACAAAAACTTCGTCACGATGATTTTTGTGCTAAGCCAACCGGAAGAGAGGTCACAATACCCACAATGCACCAGCATCATTTGCCTGGAGCGGTAGCACTAACCACGTCCTAGGAAGCATTCATCGCCATACATTACTTTATTAATATTGTTGAAGAAGGGAGAAATGGGGCGAGGTTGCGGCACTATGTTCAGCAGTGCATCAAAGCACATCAAGTAACATTCAGTATTTCACACCAGATAAATAAATGCTTCAGATTTGAGCGTTGGGCAATCGCTCACCTTGATAGGTTTTAAAATTATTACGATTCATTAAAACTTTTAATGGTATACATGGTTGTTTTAAAATAATTTTTCATCTGCTTACGAAAGCGAAGACAGGCCAGGAAAGCAAATCTCATTTGCTTGTAAACATAGCTGCAAAAAACGTTCAATACGCCCCCTATGGGGTGGATGCCATTGCTTTGTAGTTGTACCATAGCATATGCAAATTCCATCTGGCTAAACAGGCAATGGATTTGTCAAGGCGTGGCCTCCTCCGACTGAAGACTTTGCCTCTACACCCCAGATGGACTTGCAAAAGAGAATGACACATGCCCTAGATAAATGAGTTGTGCCTGGGAAAAAATTGAAAGTCTGACTCGAATGTGGTCGTACCGCCCCGTCTACCACTGGCTATGTAACAAGAAAGACTGAATCCCTGGGGTCACACGTCTAAGATTGACCCCTCTGGAGTCGGAATTGTCCAAGATGTGAACCATCTTGTGTTTATGCCGCAACACGGGGTTCTACCCCTCCCAGGCTGTCTTTCTCACGAACCCCGCCCTCGGAGACCGCTCTCCTCCCAACCATCCCAACCAAAACCAAATAACCTGTGCGAGAACAAGACTCAATACACCCTATGATTACTCCAACAAAGCAACAGATTTCGAGAAATTCCCTCCTCAACATAATAAAATCTTTCATTGATACTAGTCGCTAGGCTAAAAATAGCATGGCGATCACAATTTAGCCTCCTTGACGGTTTCACTAGATAATTATAGCTTTTGAGAGAATGCAGATACGGGTTGGGGACCCCGTTGTGGTTGTTCCAGTGGTTACCCATACCCGCTGGCGATTTCTCGACGTCCGCAGGGCGACCGACCACGGTCCATCCATTGAAGTCATTCGGACCCTTATTCCTGGGCGTGATATTCCGACCTGACACCTGATAACGGCTCGAGGCCGTCGCTAGGAGAATCGCATAATGTTGTCATTTCTTAAGGCGTTTGCTTCAAGCAATTTTATCGCGCCTTTTCAAGGACTTGGCCTGACTTCTGTCGCCAAGCGAAAAATGGTAAACAGTTTCTGATTGTTGTCAACAACAGCGTAACAAAATCTGAATGTAGAAGTGTCAAAATAATTTGCTGCGAAAGCATCTCGAGTCCATCTAGAAAAGGTGGCTCCATGCATTTACTTGAATTTCGTGCATACAGCAATCAGCACAGTCAAGAAATCAGTTATCGTCGTTATTTGTTGTCCAAATCCAGAGTAACCGCGATAGAAAGTGTCTTCGGTCGGATAAATTTTTAAAACCGACACAATAATCGCTGATGGACTGTTGCTAACATGGTGAACGACGTGAAACCTGCTCGTGAGTCAGAGGGAAAAAATAAACGGTATCTTTTAGAAAACATGAACTAGTGTCTTGTCGGTTGGCCAACTGTCGTCTGCTTATGACAAAAGGCTTGTTGTGTTTATTCGCGTGGATTGCGCGTCTTGAAATCGTGGCCATCATAAACAGGTTTCTTGGTGACAAAGACCCTACCGCTATCTCTACTCCGTAAATAAAGGAAGATTTTTGAAAGAACATATAAAAAGATATTTGAATGCACTTAAAAGAAGTACCCTGGGAATGTCGTGAAGAGTTTTTGGAACGCGCGATGCTGTTTTTAAAAAGATGAATTATTTGATGTGTAGGTTTTGAATAGGACCTGTTTCTTGGTTACACAAAGCACCATAATCTGGTATCTTCAATCTGTCCTTTATCAAAATGTAAATTTTCAGTGAAATGTTTTGTTGAAATATTATCCGCCACCAGCCGCGCACGCGCATCACTGCGCATGACAGCGCAGCAAGATGCAAAGAAGATAGCGAAAATCTACTCAGAACGCAAAACCGACGATAGATAAATTCTAAAGAATTGTGCACCTGTTGAAAGAAGAATATAACAAAAGCACCATCATCCTTTTCAGTGGTGGAAAAAAATTGCGAACTGATGATTCGCAAAACTGGACACGGACAATACGGCCGAACTGTTGTGATTTTAAACAACAATGGCACTTTTCATGGCGCGTACAAACTCATTGTGATATATCAAAATCAGACAATGAAGCATCGGTCCTCGGGCCGGTCTCTGTTTTATATCGTCCAGGGTACATATGAACGTTGAAATCCGCGACAGGTTCTGTTGTGATGAGTTTTGCTGGTCGCGTGGCTACAGCCATCATGAGAGGAAACATTACATCTTATTGAGGTGATTTTGAATGGAGGTGTACGGGCACTCGGCGGTCTCGTATAGTCTCGCGAGTCAAGTGTCGTCTGCGGAATCAAAACGGCCGGCTGCAGACCGGATTATATCATCAGAAAATGAATGAATCTACGTGAAATTGAATGAAATTGCCTCAGGTTTCATCAGGTAACATCTGTTTTGTCAGGTTTAGTGACTGTGGAAAAATGTCACCGCAAACGAAAGCTGTGGACAAGCCGCCATATTTTTCAAGCGACGACTGTTCATAGAAACTTCGCCTCAATAACTTAAGGTGATTTGGGAATGTGGGATGTTGGTTAAAACAACCGCGGTCCATCCAGCCAGATGCATGTAAAAGATTTTGCTATGTTTTCAACATCGTTTTGAATATCGCATCATTCCAACGTGCCCGAGGTCAAGGTCACAGCGGATGTCTTCTACTAGTGTTAGGAAAAATCATCTTGTAGAGAAAGCCAGGAAAAACCTTTGTAGTTTCTAGGCAATAGGGTTTGATAAATCTGGCTAGGACACAACATCGAGCTGTTCTAAGTGCAGCCAGGGGGCAAAATATGTCGCCATCTTGCCATAAACCGGTCGTTACATCCGGGCTTCACGCGATTGCCTCGTTCTGATTGCGCAAGTCAGCATCCCATTTTCGCCTGCGTGCGACCCATGGGAGACTCGCGAAAATGTCTAACGTGTAAAATCCAATTTGCGTCGTCGAAAAGCTGTGAGATTGCCTGCGTGGTGAAACCCAGGCGGTGTGACAAGCCTTCACACCTTAGTAGAGGGGGACCCAGTTCATTGTGATGTCAACGCTATCACACACGAAATAATGTCGAGGAGAATTAACCCATTCCTGCAGGGTTGAATCATGATTTGGCCGGGTTGGAATGGTCGGCTGCTGGCTCCAGTCTCTGCAACACTCGACCCCCGCCCAATCTTTTAAATTCCTGGAGTTCAGCGATCATGAAGCTATTTCGACCACCCATAATCAGCGGCACTTGTCCCTTCAATCCCCACCTCTCACGGCTATTATGGCTAATAGCGCGGTAATGTTCCCCCAGTCTGTTTCATTACGCCACTACATTGATAACCACCGATATAAAGACGGCACAAAGATGCTCAATTTAGCAATCTTCAGTCAAACATCGATGGCCGCTAGCTGTGCTGATGCCGACGCTACCAACACTTTTAACTTTCCACAACCGC
>NMRB01001605.1:99459-115374 GCA_002633025.1 Notospermus geniculatus | reverse complement strand
CGATTTTTTAAGGACCTGAATCGGACAAAATCGCGTTTAGACTTCTGCAATTTGCTCCTTCTTGGTTTTCCTAAATCGGCCATTCGACAACTTCAGCTAGCCCAGAACAATGCTGCACGCCTCATCACTAAATCTCGGAAGCGGTCTTCGATCACACCAGTCCTCAGGTCACCTCACTGGCTACCTATTCCACAACGCATTGTTTACAAGGTTCTTCTCAACTTCAAGTGTCTACATGGTCTGGCTCCCACCTACCTCTCCGAACTCCTTTTCATACACATTGCCTACCTCTCCGAACTCCTTTTCATACACATTGCCTACCTCTCCGAACTCCTTTTCATACACATTGCCCCACGTTCTCTGCGCGCGTCACCAGCAACATTGCTTAGGATACCACGAGTCCGCGCACAATCTATTGGCACCAGGGCCTTCTCTGTTGGCGCTCCTCAACTTTGGAATAAACTCCCGCCAGCCATTAGAAAATCTACAGACACTGACATTTTTAAAAGATCCCTGAAACGATTTTTGTTTGTTGAGGCTTTTGGACAGTGATCTGCGCTTTGAGCGATCCGTGTGATCGGAGACCGCGCATTACAAGACCCGTGATATAAAATCCGTGCGCCAATGAATCCCGCTGTACGCAGCCAAAATCCGATCGATGCCCTTGGGCTAGGCCTACTTGGTACAGAAAGCTTATAAAGCCTCAGTCTTGTCACTAAAACATTAATATATGCAGGGTACTGCCAGTACAGCCAACACCTGAAACACGTAGGGCCTAGAGCATCTCGAGAAGTAGGCCTACAGGTCGCGATCTTCATGATTGTGACTAGTTGGTAGAGTTGGCTACCAAACTGGTCCCGGTCACTGATTGGTTGGCGAGTTTAGGCCGAATGGGTCAATATCGTCCTGGGTATACCTTATGTTTACCCAGGATCATCCTGGGTAATCCTTTTCTTTACCCAGGACGGCCCTGGGTAAACAAAAGGATCCTTAACTTTACCCAGATTGGAGTTCCCGAGTGGTGTGGTGATGTTGATATTCAGCGTAAATCATGAAATGAAGGGTGGCCTCCTACTAGGCCTATAGCTCCGAAATCCTTGAGAATTTACTATCGGTCCCTTTTGAAAAGTTGTAGGGATTAGTCTTTTCTCCCTATTCCACACCCCGGAGCAGGTATAGCGGTAATTTTCAGCCCTTTCGAGTTATGATCGTACTGCATGTTCTGCAAAAAGTAAATTCATGAAAATGACGAAATGCACACGGATCATACATGTTCTACCTAGGCCTATCGCTCCTAAGTCCTTGACAATTTACTATCGGCCCCTTTTGAAAAGTTTGTAGGGATTGGTCTTGTCTTCCTATTGCAAACCCCGGAGGAGGTATAGCGGTAATTTTCAGCCCTTTTTAGCAATGATCCTACTGCATGTTCTCTGCCGAAAGAGACGCACGTACAACATGATTCGGCGGGAACTCCCAAGCTGGGTAAAGTTAAGGATCCTTATGTTTACCCAGGATGATCCTGGGTAAAGAAAATGATTACCCAGGATAATCCTGGGTAAACATAAGGTATACCCAGGACGACATTGACCCATTCAGCCGAGTTTAGCGGTAGTTGTAACACGCACTAGTGACGCCTAGTGGTTATTTTCTGAGAATCTCGCGAATCCAAAGCCTTTTCGTGCGGGGAGTTTAAAGCGCCGCGCTATGCATCCTAGACTGAATTTCGTGACGCCGTCGTAGTGCATCTCATTTATGGTGACCTCGTTCATAGCTTTATACACACGGTCGATGTACACCATTTACACACAGAACTAATTCAGGGCGGTGAGGTTGTTCATGATCTTGTGTCAATGCAGGGTTTCTCTAGAAGCTCTCTTCGATCATTTGACTGGACTTTGCGAATGCTCAGAAAGTTTGGCAGGAAGATTTCACTGTAAATGCAATAGGCCTACTTTTCCTCACGAACGTTCATATACGCATGTGCGACTTCCAGTTTCCTGTCACTTCCACAGCAACCAACCTCGGATACGGAGCGAAACTCATACTCTCGTGTAACTCTACCCTACACCCCAATTTAGGTTGATGTGGTTCCAAGCTTATGCTTTTGGAGTCCTCTCCGGATTCTTCCTTGCCGAGATGACGATTGATCGACTGATTGTCGTCAGATTCCCGATGGCAGCTCCCAGGCTCTGTACAACACTGCGGGCCTGCATCACCATGACAACGACTGCCATTTTGATTCTTGGCCTCAATCTTTACATATTCTTTACCTTCAATAACTATCGCAATGAAACAACGGGTAAGGCAAATTTCAAGTTTTGATTTCAAAATGGCGCTAGCACCTGTCAATGTTGTCTATAGTGATAGTGCATAACGAAAGAGTTGATTTAGATCCTGTAGACAGCCAAAACTACCTTAGAGTGTCCTATTTGAATAACACATCGTCCTGTCGAGGTGCGCGCGTGATGGTAGCATTTATGACCCTCCACCACAAAACCATTCGGAAGTCGCACGGAAAATGAACCTAAACGTAGGCTACTGAGATGACACCAGGAAACAAGGAAAGAAAAGGAATCACTCAGACTTCACAATAGACAGACAATTCTGAAATTAACAGACATTTCAGTCAGTCCCAACTTGCCAACTTCGGAGCGACTTCCGTCTGGTTTTGTGGTGGAGGGTCACATTTTAAGATGACAGCACTGTTCCATTTCTATACTCGAAGCGCCATCTGGTATGTGATGATCTCTCTCGAGGTACTTAATTCCACCTATGAAAATTAGTCTACAATAATTGATGAAATGGTCCATGGACCATGTGCTCACCTGGGTGAACGTGCCAGAAAAACAAATGACAAATGTTAAATCAAAATGTTCCAGGGTCATGTATCCTCATTAGATGCACCTAATAAATATTTGGAGAAAATCCACTTACAGTTCAGGAGTTACTGGACTTTGAACTTTGGTTTTGGCCACCTGGTGGCGAACCGAAGAATCGAATCGCACTGAAAAGTGGTGTCATAGATCACCTGACATAGGGATGTATATGTACAAAGTTTCAAGTCAATGGCCCAAGCAGTTCCCGAAACACGCCACCACATGACTAAATTTTGAACTTTGACCTCTGTGACCTTGAAAAGTCGGTCAAATCAAAACCCCCTTACTTACGTCATGCATCCTAATTAGAATCATCAATGATAAAAATTTGGAGAGGATCCAGTCATTAGTTCATGAATTATTGCACTTTTTGTGTTTTTGGTTTCCGCCACCTGGTGGCCAAGCTAAGAGTCAAATCGGACCGAAACTTAGTGTCATAGGTCATCTGACCTAGGGGTATATACGTACCAAATTTCAGGTCAATAGCACCTGCGGTTAGGAAACGTGCCACTTAAAGGCAAAATGTTGAACTTTGACCTCTGTGACCTTGAAAAGTAGGTCAAATCAAAAACCCGTTATATATGTAATGTACCCTCATTAGATACACCTATAGTATGATAAAATTTGGAGGTGATCCAGTCATTAGTTCAGGAGTTATTGCACTTTTTGTGTTTTTGGTTTCTGCCACCTGGTGGCCAAGCTAAGAGTCGAATCGGACCGAAACTTGGTGTCGTAGGTCATCTGACCTAGGGGTATATATGTACCAAGTTTCAGATCAATTACTTCAGCGGTTACGAAACGTGCCCTGCTAACGGACGACGACGACGACGGACGCAGACCGACGACAAGAGCTCACCCCAGGTGAGCTAAAAAACAGAACTGAAGGTATTCCCTGTTACGAAGCGAACGATGAGGCCTGATCGAAAAAATATCGAAGTAGGTAGGCCTTGGCATCAGGTGCATCACCAAAACGTTTCCCTGCAGTGCATGGATACAAATCAACATTCCGAGTAGGTGGCACGGAATTTCATGTCCCCTGGTAGAATATACTCCGCCCCAAACGATACGGATTAGCCGGCGAGATTGTAGATGCACTATTTTTTCAGGGTTTAGCATTCTGCGCATGTCAATTGGCGATCCCGAGTTGGAAGCACTCGGAAATTCGGCACAACTGGCCATCGGTACCATCCTTCCATTCTGCATCATCGTGTATTGCAATGTGTGGATCATCATTGTCTTGCACATGGCGTCGAAGGACAGGGTTAAAATGGGCGTTAGCGCGAAGGGACAAAAAACCAAGGAGAAGGAGACGAACTACCTGACCAGGATGTTAATTCTTGTTAGTATCGCCTACGTCCTGACGTCAATTCCGTATCGACTGCATGACGTAATACTTGGGTTAGAGGAGATCAACCGGCATTACAACATGTTCAAAGAATACTGGCAATTGCGGTATTTCACTCAGCATTTTATTCTCTTGCAGTTTTGGGAGATGAATTACGGCATTAACTTTTACCTCTATTGCATTGGAGGCGGTAAAAAATACAGAGAAGACGTTAAAAAGCGTCTGAAGAAACTCGTGTTTTGTTGTAACGAGTAATGCGGATCGCCATTCCTCTTCCGGTCGGTCGGTGCTGCGAGCGGTGGGAACCGACGTCATTGACGTCGTTTTAAGGGTTGACGCTACGTCATTAAAAAAATAAGCTGTACACTTTTCTACATGAATAATGAGATAAAGACGTTGTCATCATCGCCATCCTATCTCTTCATTTTACGGAAAAAAGCACCGAAAAAATGCAGAATTTAACTGCTACAAGATGATGTAAATTTTAATTCCAGGGGACCGAAAAAATGGTCGTTTTCAGGCCGGAAATAAATGGAAATAACGTTAGAAAAAAGAAAGTTCCATCACACCGCTCGCAGCGCCACATCGTGACGTTAGTTCCTCCGGTTCCCCGTTGCAGTTTGGCCTGCAGGAAATAGTGCCTTCTTAATTATGTCAAATACAGACTCTGTAAGAGTAATGTGTTCCCCTGGAAATTTCCATACGATTAGCTCTCCCTTTCAGTCGTTACTTCAGCTTCGTCCTCGTTTATTTACGGCGGTTTTAAGCCATTGAAATGCTGGGCATCATCTGACGGCCATTTCTGGGAAGAGATCAGGTGTTGGAGCAACTCACGCGAGATTTTCATCACACTGATCTTCTCGTCAGCCACGCCGCAATCTAGACGATATCTGTTTTGATATTGTTTGTGGGCGAGCATCGCTGGCGAGAAGAATCCACGGATCGCTGTCCAGCGCACACCCGGCGTCAACAGCCGATTTTGCTCGCTTGCGATTCAAGAAATGATGCTATGATTAACGGTGGTCGATGATTCAGGAAAATCCTCGTGATGAGCTGAGATTAGTAGCGGCTACCCATAATCAAAATTTATGCCAGTCTGTCTGCTGATCTGTTCATCAAAACGGTTATCAACCGTCGGTTCAACATGTCAGACACCTTCGCAGATTCCACCGCAATATATGTCTCTTTGGTGCGGAATCTTTGTTCTTGCAGGAAAACCTGCTGGGTTCTCTACAACTTGGCTCTATGACCCCATTCAGCTTGCTGCGAATGAAAAGGCTTAGAAGGACTTATTAACGAGCGGCTAGAAATGTTTGAAAAAACGTAGTAATATCAGATGTATATTCTCTTTAAAAAGCATTCCATAAGCGCTATACGTACCTGCAAACTCGTACGTAATCAAGGAGCAACAAGGCTTCCTAAACCTCTTGTTTAATCAAGATTCTCACAAATTAAGCTATCACAAACCGAAAGAGAGACGCCCTTCTTGGGTCCTTTTTCAGTGCCCTATTTTCTCTTCAGGCCCTCCAATTATTGCTTCTGGGGTTCAGCAAGGAGGAAAGTATTTTTTTTAAAACTCCGTCTAAACCTCGTCCCGTTACACAATAAATGTAGAAGTTGATGAAATTGGTCATAGTGCAGAGAGAATAGGAAAATCAAGAACACACTTGACTCATGCAGAATGCCAGGAGCATAATATACACTGATTGTTAGGAGGTTACAGTTGGGTTTGGAGTCTCCAGCACCCAGACAATGAACATGGCTCTAACCCTGCCTTGTCGCTTTCATGTTTTCGTCTGTGTTTCCTCCGCTTGTCGTCTGCCTCATCGCGGATGATTGCTAATGCTTCAAGTAATCAGTCGGCCCCATTTCGAAGTCGTCGGGGCAGCATCACGTAACGTCATTCTAGAACGTGGATTGGCAAAATCGCCTGCCACAGAGGCTTTTAGTTCTTTACGACGAGTTTATGGCCAAATCAAATATGTTTAATCACGTCGTAAACTCGTCGCAAACATCAACTAATCAAAGACTGAAATCAGTCGTGAGCGAGTCGCAAACGAATCGTGAACGCGAAGTGTAGCTGACAATCCGGCCGTCTTATTTAACTCGTCGTAGACCGATCGTGAGCAAGTCGTAAAGTAATCACAATGCAAATTATCATTGTGTACACACAGGCTGCGCGAGACTGCTTGCGTGAGACTGCTTTTGCACAGACCTGTGTAGCCGTGGAACGCATCACATCGGCCAGATTTGGCCGACGTGTACGTCCGCGACCTCATCACAGCGTAGGAATCTTAACCGGAAAATAAATCCAAGTTATTGGCTTTGTTTAATGCAAATTTACAGATTTTTTGTGAATAATTGTATGGCAAGTAACAACTATCATAATAAGCGAGGTTTGTAGGTATTTTGATCCTAGTAACAACGGGGATCGAGGGATCACATGATCAGCCAAGCCAAGTAGTTCGCTGTCAATCACCCGGCGCCATCTTGATTTCCCACAATCCTGTGAGCACGGCGTAACAGATTGGTGCGAGGCAGGAGCGCCTTCTGTTGTAACAATGTGCAAATTATTCGTAAGCTCGTCGTAATGTCGGCGGATTACCTGCATTATACTCCATCTGATAATGCTGATCGCACGACAATCCATGTTACATTGTTCGTTTCATATCGTGATAAACATCAACTACATTTATTACACTTTATACAACTCATTGGCACAATGCATTTCGAAGCCCATGTTTCTTCGTCAGGTGGCTTAAACACACTGAACATGATTTCTGTAGTACATACAAGTCACATACTAATAAACATAGTAAATAATACTATTAGAGGGGATTAAAATAATTGGAGGGTATAGAATGATCCACTATTGAACAGCTGCTTATTGAAAATTGTTTTTTTTGTGGTTTCACAGAAAAAAATAATTGTTTCGAACTGAGACTTATATCGTCTAGTACCGGTTTTGAGTAAATTATTTGTCTCATTCTGAGAGTTCATCTCCTCCTCATGAAACTATGTTCATCTATTGCAAGTTGTGAGACACAATATGCATCACTTTGAGATAAACATCAATTCTTTCCGTTCCTTGAGTAAAATAGATCATCTCAGTACGAGATAAAAGCCATCTCAAAATGAGGCGTAGAGTAACGCCTGTCTCAGTTTGAGAAAAATGTTCATTGTATCGCGGCAGTGACATCTCGTATAGAGTCACAGAAAAAAACTTGATCTCAATTTGAGATGAGATCGATTTCTGCAATGGCATTGAGACGTTGGGTTCTCAATCGGAGATGTCGTGTGTCTTGGCTGCTGTAGCTCGCATTTCATTTTGAGACATACTGAATCTCGATTTGAATGTCGATTATGCACGTGCAGAAGTGCTACCATTTACCACCATTTTCCAAATTTCCGCCCAGCTCCCATATTTTCGCGGATGTTTGACATCAGTAAGTCATTTCTAATGCAGAGCTCTCTGTACACACAAGTCACTTAGGCCTAGTTTTCTTCACCGTGCTGATTGCCTAGGCCTGCATGCATGGTATGCATGTGCAGTACATAGAGCATGTATATAATGACATCTGTTTTGAGAACAGACAGAGTCTCGGCTTCCCCATCAGAGATGTAGTGCATACCGCTTGGCTTGCACAGAAACATGCCAGTGATCGCTACATAGATGTAAGTTTTGTGAACAACACAGTAGTTGTTTTATCAATGCGCGTTTGTTTTGTTATGGACATATTTTTCTGTATCTCTTCACTCATTCGTACAGCAGGAAGCTTTTCAGTTAGAGATAAAAAAGCATCTCCGAGCTTTGCCAATAATAGGAGACTAAAATCTCTCAACTGGAGACAAATCCCTGTCTCCAATCATGGAAGTATTATACTTCCATGTTCCAATTTGAGTAAAAGACCTTCTCAAACTGAGACAGGTAGATTATCTCATTCTGAGTAGAGAATTACTCAGTAAAAGAGACAAATTATGATCTCCTATTATTGGCAAAGCTCGGAGATGCTTTTTTATCTCAAATTGAAACAATTATTTTTTTCTGTGTTCCTTCTTTTATCAAGCATTCAAAATCAGATCTGGCAGAGTCAATAATAGAGAAGGTATCTGATGGAGGATGAGAGTTACAAGTTGAGCACNGTTACAAATTGAGCACTGATCTAGATGTTGTCTTACAGCTGATTGAGGCTGTGTGGCGGAAGTGCTGTAGTGTTCCTTCACCCTGGTAGCCAGATGTCTTTTTGTCTTACCTAAGTAAGTGACGCCGGCATCACGCTGGCATGTGAATTTGTAGATGACATTGGCTCTCAGGGTGAAGGGAGTACAGCACTTCAGGGAAAAGTAGTTTTTTACCTTGAATGTGTTGAAAACTACTCGGACATCAATCGTGAAATATTGTTTGAAAATCTGACGTATTTTCTTGGCGTAGATGATTGAGGGTTTACCTATGTAGGGAACACAGAAAATCGTCTGAACAGAGTCGACCCTAGGTGGCAAGGATTCTTCATTTTGGAATTTCAGTGACAGAAAGTTTCTAACACAAGAAAGGAACAAATGTACAGGGTATCCATTTTTTGAGAAAAGTTGTTCTAAGTAGGAAACCTCACTAGAGAAAAGTGACCAATTACTGCAAATGCTATAGGCTCTGTGAACGAGGCATTTCATGAGCCCTATTTTCCATTGTTTTGGACATAGAGCTTTGGCATTCAACATCAGACCTGTGAAAGTTGGTTTTCTATAGACCTCTGTCAGGACAGTGTCGCCATCTAGGGTCGGGAGTGTGATACGGGTGTCTAGAAACGGAAGGGTATTTGAACCTATTTCAACAGTGAACTTGAGGTTGCCATGTAGGCTGTTTAGTCTATCGAGAAAAGACCTAAAACAGATACCTTCTCTAAAGACACAAAATATATCGTCCACATATCGCAAGTACAGGGATGGTTTTGATTCTAATTGAGTATCCGAAAGTAACTGGTTCTCAAAGTGAGCGAGGCAGAAATTGGCAATCGTGGGGCCTAGAGGACTTCCCATTGTCACACCGTCAATTTGCCTGTAGAGATTGTCCTTGTACAAAAAGAGTCCGCTTGTAGCTAATTCCATTAATTTGATGAAAGTTTCTTTGCTGAAAGCTGGTTTAGTATCTGATCTGTAGATGTATTCAGTAATTATGTTTATGGTTTCGGACAAAGGCACGTTAGTGAACAAAGATTCCACATCGAAGCTAACTAGAGTATCGGATGGGCTAAAGGAAAATTTCTTGACTTTTTCTAAGAAGCTATTGGTACTCTTCAGCATGAATCTTGACGGGATATGGGGTTTGATGATATTGTCCAAGTACTTGGCGAGATGGTATTCCGCAGTGCCTATCATGGAAACTATTGGTCTAAATGGGTTGTCCTTTTTATGTACTTTGCACAGTCCGTACAATTTACAATTCTCAATCATCTACGCCAAGAAAATACGTCAGATTTTCAAACAATATTTCACGATTGATGTCCGAGTAGTTTTCAACACATTCAAGGTAAAAAACTACTTTTCCCTGAAGTGCTGTACTCCCTTCACCCTGAGAGCCAATGTCATCTACAAATTCACATGCCAGCGTGATGCTGGCGTCACTTACTTAGGTAAGACAAAAAGACATCTGGCTACCAGGGTGAAGGAACACTACAGCACTTCCGCCACACAGCCTCAATCAGCTGTTGGTTTCAGACAAAGGCACAAATGTTTCATGGAGATGAATCCTTGGTGAAGCCATTGTTCGCCTTCGTGTTCGTGTCGCGTGTTATCATTGGGCCCTGTTCCCTTGCCCTGTTTTCTCTGTAGGTCCTCAAACGCTTGCTGCTGGTGTTCGACGGGGAGCAAATAAATTCTTTAAAGTCCGTCTAAACCTCGTCCCCGTCAAACAGTAAATGTAAAAATTGATGAAATTGTTGAGAGTGCTAAGAGTATAGCTGACACGCAAAATATAAAACTTGCTCGACTCGTGCACAATGCCAGGAACATATGCACTGATCGCCATGAGTATATTTATGAATGGATTTAGAGTCTCAAGTACTATGAACACAATGACGACGGCTAAAACCCTGATTGTTGTCGCTTTCATGTTTTCATCTGCTTTTCCTCCACTTGTGGTCTGCCTCATTGTGGATGATTGCCGTAAGGCTGCCAGCAGACGATAGGTGAAGAACACAAGACAAAATGTCGGCATGACAAATGTACTAAAGTTGTAAAGAACCATACCAGCGACTTTGATGTAGATGTTATCTTGGAACGGGTAGAGATAATTAGAATCCCACCATACTAAATAGGAATCTGTGCAGGCGTCATAAAGCCAATACGCCTCACCGAAGTGTAGCGTAACGACTATTATCATTCGCGCTAAAAACGCAAATATAGCATCAGCAATTCCAATTTTATGAGCATTTTTGATTGTACAAATCGTAGCTGCTTTTAGTGGTTTGCACACAGCAATGAAGCGCTCGGCAGCCACTGTAACTGTGAGGTATATGGAGAAAATCTTCGCAATCCAAAGAGCTGCCCACATATAACCAGAGATCATCTCTTCGAAATACTTGTACCAATACAGCGCCGGGAGGTAAATTGTGAGCCCTGGTAGACTACTATTAAAAATGTGACCAATGAGCAAAAGACTGTCAGCGACGGCGAGGTACCGAAGCAGGACAGACGTCGACGTAAACGGTCTCTCCCTCCCCAAGACCACAAAGGAAAGTCCATTACCAATAAGACCGAAGAATTCAATAAAGAAAAGAAGTGGGACTTTAAGGACGAAGTAGAAAATGTAACGTGCGTCTTCCTCGTGTAATCTGTAAAATGAATACGAGATGCACCACCACAGCTGTGTACTGTCTGTTAGGATGGCCACAGCTCTCGTGAGTTCATGAGATGTTGGCGTGCTGGTGTTGCTCATCTTTGTTAGGGAAGTAGGACGAGGTTTTGACGACGATGTACCGAGTTCATCGTTCTAGGCCAATCTTGTTCTTAACTTGTCACACAAAAATGTTCTCCAGGGTTCGAAGCACTGCTGATTTTGTTTCTTAGAAATTGTATCCCCGAATCTCAATCATCTCAATCATAACAATCCATATCTGGTAACCTTCATACTCATAGTACCGGTATTCAAGGTTTTTCACAGTACTATAAAAACATCGTAATTACTAGCTGCTTATGTCGATTGCATGCACCATTCTAAATTGCTATGTTTATAATATACGTAGTGCGTACAACTTTTACTGTCTTGGTACCAGTTGGTTTTCCCTTTTCCTCTTTCTGTTCGTAAATCTTATCCAGCATCAGGTAGCATTTATTTATGTATGCAAGGCACAAACGCCAGCGGCCACAAGGGTCCTTGTTTGTGCCCGAGCCATCCTTATATTATAGTGTAAACAAACTCTTGTAATTGTGTTGGTCTAATAATAACAAATAAAACAAACAAAATCCTCTGAAAAATGGTCACCGTTAGAAGGATTACGCCGCTTCTTCTCGGCGTTCTTCGACATGACGCCCAATGACGCTGGCGAGGAATGATGCCGTGTAGGCCTATCTGCTTAATCTAAGCTGCAGCCGCTTCTCCTCAACTTATCATGGAAGAACCACCAAAGCAGTTTGTCATCAGCCACCGAAGATGAACATCTTCGAGGACTGTTATTCGTTCAATTTTGACTCTACACAAAACCGATTCTTGTCAGTGACAGACACTGTTTCCCCTCATCTAAACCAGACTGGGCCGTCACGCGGTACCGTGATTCGCGCTTTACCGTGACTTCCGTGGTGAAAAGAGGAAGTGGATCGAATGTGGCGCAACCGCACAACTGCTCGCCGAGCATGGTGGAATGGTGGTCGCGCTGCAGCGTAATATCACGGGGCAGTTGAAGTCAACGTTTTACAATGGTTTACTTGTGAAGATTTCAACAACAATCGCGGCTATCCGAGGCCACCCGAAGATAAGAGACTTTAACACGTCTAATTTCAAAAAAGCGTCAATCGTTTAAAAAAAGCGTCAGTTTGAAATAACCTGTCCAAAAGCAATCTCTATCATCTTATCTACATACCTGAACTGAATTTCAGGCCTTGCAGGCGTTTATGGCGCCGAAAATGGCTAATATAATGCAGGTAGGCATGGCGCGGTTGGGCGCGACAAAGTCACGTGCACGTTTCCATCACGGTACCGCGTGACGGCCCAGTCTGTAAACGACGATATCGAGGTATTTAAATGTTGATCAGAAGTTTGGGTCAACGGATACACGTATGTATATTTACATTTTTTTATGCTTTGGATTCTTACCGATGGTTGCTCGTACCATTGCCAATTACAGAGGAATGACTGATCCAGTCACAGATGAATGCTAAAATGTCCGTCGCGATTTCCAACTAGTTCAAAGCACGAAGTGAATAGTGTGGCAGTCTGGGCCCATATTCATAAAAACTTGCTAGACTTAGTTACCTGCTAAAGTGCCCGGTTTGTACAGATCAATGTACACAACTAGTACATGCAGCTAACTACGCTAGCAAGGTTTTATGAACATGGGCCCTGGTGGATGGAGTTGAGGCACTCACTGACAGTTGCCGATTCGACGAGACTGTCGGCAGTTTGTTGCAGGGAATAGTGAGACGTTGGCACCTGATATTACTGTATAGATTGTATTTCAATAATGTTTCCCCTTTGTTCAAAGAAGTTTTGTAATTTTTAGGGCGTCCAAAGGTTAGATAATCAATACATGAAATATAGAGTATTACGCCCTAATGTTCTGGCTATGGAAAATTTTCGACCAGATTTTGTGAAACACGTCATCAAAATATACAAAAACGTCATCAAAATATGTGGAAAAGATTCATATTCTGTGAAAAGCGATATCACAATATGCATTCACGTGACACACAATCCGATAAAACGTCATTCATGACCTTGAACACAGTGAAATTTAGGTCAATATTCGATAGGGAATTCGTCTGTGGGTATTGCGTATTGATGCATTTTCTTTTCAACCTGAATAAAAAGTAGAACGAAATTATGAAATTGTGTTGGCGCAGTGTTTCTGATGACATTATAGCGCATTTTATAGTGATGCAGCAGCTGTGTAAGCATACTGAGCTTATAGTGATTTTTGTCAATTCCGAATTGTCCTCTCGTTCCTCCCACGCATGACCATGCTCCGTGGGGAGTATGCAGTGTATCACATAACATAGGCTAGGACATTTTGTTGCTGAAAATTACATCACGTTCAGTTGACGTCATCGCGTCGTGATTCGAGTGCTTATAAAGATGTTATTGCAATTTTTTCGAAAAGTAAACGAGAACCTTGCATAAAATACTACCGGCTTTGGAACTCTATGCGGATACTTCATTCAAAAAAGGTGTAATCACCGTACATTAGCAACCGTCAACTGTCGCCATTTTACTCGATGCAAAGTTTGAGTGGGCCGTATAAACAACAGAGGGCATGAAAATAAAAAAAATCACTTACCTGTGTTAGTTATTGAATGACAGCAGCTGGATTGGCTTGAAAACTCGGGGGAAACAAAGCGAATATAGTCCATACGGCTTGCGGCATATCGAGTGCAATCCCACCTCAATCTGACCGCACAACGTTTTGACGTCATCACCAATGGTGTTGACACTGTGCTTCCAGGCTACGCCATGGGCGTCGCCTAGAACCGATTCACCTTAGCAACGACTTCAGTTTTGACATGCACGTCAATTATTGGACTGATAGAGAATTCGCCTATGACAATTATTTATGAGCGTGTGTGTTGATGCGTTTTCCTTTTCAACTTACATGTAAATGCTTCTGATGACATTGCGGGACGTTAATACGTGATGCAGCACCTCTGTAGTCATCGCCAGATTAGCCCAGGATGCGTACCGGTACTTATAAATGGGCCTATTTGGTTTTGTCAATTCCGAGTTTTCTCCCGTTTCTCACGCATGGCCATGCTCCGTGGGGAGCGGGCTATGACATTTGTATTGTACTGAATATTGACTGATGATTTCTCAAAATGGTCTCAGCTGTCTTTCCAGTTCGAAGTCCTCGCATCGTCATATCATGTAGGCCTAATGGCACGATCAACTAGTCAATCAAGTCACGTCCCCAAAATCCCACCCAGCAAAATAGCAACCAATCAGGAAATTCAAACACCACCGCCCTATGTTTTTTTAAAAACATTTCTTGTTATCGCAATGGGCGATCAAACTAAATGCTGCAAATTCTCCCGGTAGGCCTAGCATGTACTGTTATTTTAGGGGTTCATTTTGACAGATTATGAAACATGCCCCTGTCTCTTCCGCAGCATTGAACAGTGCTAAATCGGGCGATACCTCGAGTCGTAGGGCTAGGGTCGGTTCGCCATTGTTTTGGCCAGTAATTCCCATAGACGGATTACTGTATTTAGCGTAATGTTAACGTAATAATATGAAGTATAAATCGAGTTTCTATGGTGAAAGACATTGCTTCCTACGTGAATCGAACCCATGGACCCTCGCATAAGGCATCAATCGCCAGCACTAAGGGGCAGCACGCCTTAAACCACTAGGCCAAATCCCCATCTTCGAAAAAGATGGTTCAATGGCCAATGTTTAAACGAGGCGTCCATAAGTACCCTGCGAGTAGTCCAAACAATCTCCTAACCCAAGCAATTTTATGTTATGCGAGCGGTCACAAATAATGGAGATACAAGTAAAGAATATGAAGTAGAAATCGAGTTTCTAAGGTGAAAGACATTGCTTCCTACCAGAATCGAACCCACGGACCCTCGCAACAATCGCCAGCACTAAGGGGCAGCACGCCTTAAACCACTAGGCCAAATCCCCATTGTGGCTTGACCACAATAATGGTCATGTGTAAGCCGCAGTTTATTGATTAAGAAGCAGGCTTGTTCGTGCTTTACAAAACAGCTCCGTTACTGGTTTAAAACAAGGAAAGGACATCGGAGCGATGTCAATGGTTTCCGATCCTGAAGACAGTGGCCAATCTACCAGTGGCCAGTTTCCAGTTCAGATTATCAGAAGTTTACTAGGGGAGAGGGGGCAGGTTGGACCTCTGGATACTTTGGATCCCCCTAATATCTTTGTTACAACAGGAAGAGGTGGCGCGGCCGGAAACATATTCATAATCAGTGGTGGTGGTGGCGGTGGTAACTGAAGGTATTCCCTGTTACGAAGCGAACGATGAGGCCTGATCGAAAAAATATCGAAGTAGGTAGGCCTTGGCATCAGGTCCATCACCAAAACGTTTCCCTGGAGTGCATGGATACAAACCAACATTCCGAGTAGGTGGCACGGAATTTCATGTCCCCTGGTAGAATATACTCCACCCCAAACGATACGGATTAGCCGGCGAGATTGTAGATGCACTATTTTTTCAGGGGTTAGCATTCTGCGCATGTCAACTGGCGACGCCGAATTGGAGGCACTCGGAAATTCGTCACAACTGGCCATCGGTACCATCATAAAGGAATCAACCATAAAGGTTTAACTGCGAACGATGAGCTTACTGAGGGATACACTTCCTGTGTTGCCACCAGATGTCTCTCACTGCCTGAATTTTGGCTTTACCTAATAGGCACGAGCTTCAACTTTTTTTGTGGTGAAGAGGTACATGAACCTGCCAACATGATGCTTTGAATTCCATTTCTGACGATAACTGAGCTATTTTCAGCACAATTAGTGTTCCATGT
>NMRB01001605.1:68688-91675 GCA_002633025.1 Notospermus geniculatus | reverse complement strand
CCAGATGTCTCTCACTGCCTGAATTTTGGCTTTACGTAATAGGCACGAGCTTCAACTTTTTTTGTGGTGAAGAGGTACATGAACCTGCCAACATGATGCTTTGAATTCCATTTCTGACGATAACTGAGCTATTTTCAGCACAATTAGTGTTCCATGTACAAATGTACGTCAGCCTATTCAAATGTACACCGATGACCCTGAACACACATCGTTCGTGGGGTTCTCATTAATTCAGACCTTTTGTATCATAAGATCAACTAGTCGGAATTCAACAAAATTTGCAGTGAATGTGCAGAAGGGTCTTGCCTATCACATGGAAACGTCAGAATGCAAATCTGTTGAGGTTTAAAGGGATATTGTCCACATTTATAAAATGCTAAATTTGTCAGTTGAACCTTTATGGTTGATGCCTTTATGGTACCATCCTTCCATTCTGCATCATCGTGTATTGCAATGTGTGGATCACCATTGTCTTGCACATGGCGTCGAAGGACAGGGTTAAAATGGGCGTTAGCGCGAAGGGACAAAAAACCAAGGAGAAGGAGACGAACTACCTGACCAGGATGTTAATTCTTGTTAATAGTGTCGCCTACGCCCTGACGTCAATTCCGTATCGACTGCATGACGTAATACTTGGGTTAGAGGAGATCAACCGGCATTACAACATGTTCAAACAATACTGGCAATTGCGGTATTTCACTCAGCATTTTATTCTCTTGCAGTTTTGGGAGATGAATTACGGCATTAACTTTTACCTCTATTGCATTGGAGGCGGTAAAAAATACAGAGAAGACGTTAAAAAGCGTCTGAAGAAACTCGTGTTTTGTTGTAACGAGTAATATGGATCGCCATTCCTCTTTCGGTCGGTCGGTGCTGCGAGCGGTGGGAACCGACGTCATTGACGTCGTTTAAAGGGTTGACGCTACGTCATGAAAAAATCAGCTGTACATTTTTCTACATGAATAATGAGATAAAGACGTTGTCATCATCGCCATCCTATCTCTTCATTCTACGGAAAAAAGCACCGAAAAAATGCAAAATTTAACTGCTACAAGATGATGTAAATTTTAATTCCAGGTGACCGAAAAAATGGTCCTTTTTACGCCGGAAATAAATGGAAATAACGTTAGAAAAAAGAAAGTTCCGTCACACCGCTCGCAGCGCCACATCGTGACGTTAGTTCCTCCGGTTCCCCGTTGCAGTTTGGCCTGCAGGAAATAGTGCCTTCTTAATTATGTCAAATACAGAGTCATGTGTTCCCCTGGAAATTTCCATAGGATTAACTCTCCCTTTCAGTCGTTACTTCAGCTTCGTCCTCGTTTATTTAAGGCCGTTCTAAGCCATTGAAATTCGTAGCACGACTAGTCTACAACAACAGCAATGGCTGTCCCCCGCCGTGTCCAGTATGCAGTGTCACTTTGCACTTTTCAGTGTTTAGCTCGTGCCTTTTTTGTTTTGAAACATCGCTAAAGAAGTGGATAACGGCGCTCTATAAGAGATTATTCTGTTTGTAGTGATTGATCTTGTTAAACAGGCCGAAGCTGGGAGCAACGCCGGCGCTGTTTCCCGCGCTATTTCGCCGCTGATTAGTGCTGCCACCATGCGGTAAATCGGCGGGGATCGGGCTATTGTAAGCAGTGTCTATGAACGATAGGTATGAGTGAGAAGACACTGCGAAAGGAGTGTAGAGAATACCCAAGGATAGGTAATATTGACCGGCGCTTTGAGCAAATATTACCCATTGGAAAAATTTACCCGCGGGGACTATTCCATTTTTTACAGTGTAGGGGCCGTCTCATAAGTTGTTGGTAGTGGAACACAAGTGGTGTTGATATAGCTGTACAAAAACGTCAATTTCTCAAAAACTAAACGACCGATTTTGACAGTAACTTGCTAAATCACCTTTATTTTGGCATAACTTGATTCTAGCAAAGGAATTTTGGTGAAAAATATAGAAACAAAAAAAGTTTTTTTACCTTTTTTCAATGACAGATTATGCAATGAAGAAGTGAATCTTGAGCAATGAAATGGTCCATTGACCATGTGCTCACCGAGTTGGACATAATAGTCTAATGAGAGGGAGGTACAGGTCAGTTATGAGCAATCTGGGTCAAGTCATTCCCCGGTAGGACTAGATGATTTTTGGGTTATGCCACCTGGCGGCCATATTGGATGTCCGATCGGGCCACAACTTCACATGCACATAAAGGTCATCTGCAGGGGGCCACATAGCACATTGGAGTGCTTTGGGTTAAGTCGTTCCTGAGTTACAGCACTTTGATGATTTTCGAGTTACGCCACCTGGCGGCCATATTGGATGTCTGATCGGGCCGAAACTTCACATGGACGTAAAGGTCATCTGCAGGGTGCCACATAGCACATTGGAGCGTTTTGGGTTTAGGCGTTATGAGCAGGTCAGTTATGAGCAATCTGGGTCAAGTCATTCCCCGGTAGGACTTTGATGATTTTTGGGTTATGCCACCTGGTGGCCATGTTTGAAGTCAAATCAGGCCGAAATTTGACATACATGTAAAGGTAATCTAGATGGAGGTAAATATCAAATTTGACCATTCTGCGTCAACCCGTTCCCAAGTATTAGTACTTACTTGTTTTTCAGGTTACGCCACCTGGCGGCCATACTGGATGTCCAATCGGGCCGAAAGTTGGTATTTTTAGGTACCCCTCCAGTGCATGTTTATGCAAGATATGAAGTCGCTCGGTGAAATAACGACAAACTGTGGCAGGTTCATCACTTTTGTCGAACTTTGACCTCTGTGACCTTGAAAAGTAGGTCAAATCAAAAACCCGTTATATAATGTTATGTATCCTTATTAGCTACACCTATGACACAGGTGATCTAGTCATTAGTTCAGGAGTTATTGCACATTTTGTGTTTTTGGTTTCCGCCACCTGGTGGCCAAACTGAGAGTCGAATGGGACCGAAACTTGGTGTCGTGGGGCACCTGACCGACGGGTATATATGTACCAAGTTTCAGATCAATGGCTTCAGCGGTTACGAAACGTGCCCTGCTAACGGACAACGACGGACGCTGCACCATCGTAAGAGCTCACCCCGGTGAGGTAAAAAACATTGATGCCCAGTTGTAGTCAACAAGATTACAGCACTCAGATGATTTTCAGGTTACTGGTGGCGATATTGGATGTGCGATCGCGCTGAAACTCGTTATTTTTGAAGTTACCCCTCTAATACACGCTTGTGCAAGATATGAAGTTGCTCAGTGAAATAATGGCGAACGGTGCGAGGTTCGTTAATTCTATACAACTTTGACCTCTGTGACCTTGAAAAGTAGGTCAAATCAAAAACCCGTTATGTATGTTGTGTATCCTAATTAGATACACCTATGATAAAAATTTGGAGATGATCCAGCTGTTAGTTTAGGAGTCATTGCACTTTTTATGTTTTTTGGTTTTGGCCATCTGGCGGCCAAGCCAAGAATCGAATCGGACCGAAACTTAATGTCATAGGTCCTCTGACCTAGAGGTATATATGTACCAAGTTTCAGATCAATAGCCCCAGCAGTTACAAAACGTGCCCTGCTAACGGGCAACGACGACAAAGATGGACGCCAACGGACTCACCACCATTGTAAGAGCTCACCACAGGAGAGCTAAAAATGCCTCCAGATTCGCGGTTCCAGTCTATATTATAGAGTTTCGCAAAGCCCCGAAACGCCAACGTGAACGCCAATCCCGTTGTTCCGACACCGCGGAGAAGACAACACCGAACAAAAGAACAGACATTCGCGATGGCGTTTCGGGGACTTTGCTCTATTAAACTCTATTGACGACAAAGGCACGCGAAAAGGCGCTCAACTTGTCTAAAATTTAATTCTCTTGCATTTGCACATAGCTTCAGCTCAAACAAACCAATCATAACTGAATTAAGAGCCAAAGGGAGTGGCACGGTGGGGCACCCAACTGATTATCCCGTTCATTTGCCGTGAACGGGTTAATATAAAACTATAGAATAAGATAAATGAAAGGAAATGTGAAGGGCACCAACGAATTCGTGATAATCGTTCCTATACATAACAGCAATAATAGCCAATACAACGCTTTCATGCTCCACCATTGATTCTAAAGGCAAGATAGCCTTAGCGGTCAAAACGATAAAAGACGTTTTGTTGTGTTGCTCCTACTCATAGTTCGCGCTCATGCTCGGATGAACTGGACATTATTGCTGCGTTGTGAAAATGGTCAACTAATAAACGTTAGGTCAAGCATGTATAATGAAAGACTTACCGAGACAGAGACATGTTCCTAGCCTCACGCGACTTGGAAGCCAGATAAATTCAACCTTAACCTTGCATGTCGAGCTGGCGATAAAGACACGCCTCTTCATAAATGCATAGGGGCACAAGCCGCTTTAGTTCGAAGTTCGCAAACGTCTGCTACTCTTTCTGGTAGAGACAAAGAAATGGTCATCTTCATATTCGTGCAGAGCACTTTCAAAATAGACATCGGAATATATGTAGATCCTTCTAGCAATTTTCGACAGTCATGATCTTTCCGTTGGCCAGAAAATCGAATATGCCATTTTCGCATATAATTATGCAAGACCAATCTGGAGCCATGTTCCCGAAGCCATCGTTAGGTTAACGATGTCGTTAAAACTGGGAAAATGCATAGCGTAACGACATCGTTAACCTAACGACGGCTTTAGCTGGGTCATTCACGAAATCAATCAACTTTCTTACCGCTTGGAATTTTTTTCACGAAATAAAAAGCTTTTTCACTGTAGTTCTCTGCCCAATGATCACACAAGCTGCAAAAAATGGTCTATGTACGATTTAAGGAAAGTTCTTAGACTTGAGGGAAAATACATCCCTAAGGCTCACCTTAAGACGTTTTATGCATATCACTTAAGAAATGTCCTTCTGTAAGGGATCCTTAGCGGTCTTAAGGGGAAATCTAAGTTAAGGATTAAGATGTTTTATGCATACGGCCCATGGAGACATGTCAGCACAGTGGGTTTTAACAATAAATAAGTTAGAAAGAATTCTAATGGCACGAAACCAATGGGATGTACTCCAGAACATGGCCTAGAATACATATATGAAAACCGGAAAAAAATCTGTTGGGAAATTTTTGTGAAGTATAGCTTATGTTTTTCAAATTCATGTACATTTTCCGGTACATTTATGTGTGTACAAAGTATATGACAAATTCCTTCCCGTAGTTTCCATTTTCAGGACATTTTGCCGTCGATTTCACTTTTACAGGGTTCTCCATTGAGCACTAGGTGGAAATTACCGTAATAAATTCCAGCTGATGTAATACCAAATTGTTATTGGGGTTGTTTTAACCGCTTATTATTGGACTTATGGCCTAATATTGAATTTTGAAGGAGGCCTTGTGACAGTCATAAACACCTGCATAACCTGATATTGGGGTCAACATAAATGTTTGAATAGGCTCCGTTTTGAATAAGCTTAGTGGACTTATTGAATTAGGGTATTGATAAAATTTGGCTTTAGTCCATGAGCCAGCCCCAAGATTTTGCAGTTTGACTACCAATTTAGTGAACAGATCCAACATGGATTTTTGGTCAGTCTGATGTCTAAGGTGTCTGAAATCACGTGATGGACATTTTAATTCAGTAGCTTTATACCCGAAATTAGTATTCTTAAAATCACTCATTGGAATTCCATTGCGATAGCTATACAGACTTGTACAAAAACTGAAGTGTCCATGTACAGCTAACTTTTTTCTCGCCGGTTTTAGACCCTATAAATATATTACCAATAGATAGAAATATGGCACTTCTCAGCTCAGTCTAATGGGCCTGTTTAGAACACGTGTTGATTAGTATTTGTTACAAAAACTGCGTTTTCGTGGATTTTTATGGATTTTGAGGCAAAATTTGACAGATATGTCGTTTCTATGTTACAGCGATGTCATACAGCATTTTAAATGTACAACTATCTGAATGAGAGGTGCCATATTTAAGACCGCCACACACCAATGGTGTGGCGGTCTTCCTTGGTTTTACTGGAATTCTCTGGATCGCTGAATCTCTCTCTGGATCTCTCTCCATCCAATCTGGTGGTTTCAGGGCAATAACTCAAAAAGTAAGCCATGCATCACCACAAAACTTTCAGGGTTTGTAGATATGTGCATATGACAGGTTCCATTCGTTTCCTGGCTTCATCCAAAAACGATGAAGTATGAATTTCGATGAATTTTGATGTTAAAACTAACAGTGCAAGCCTAGGAGATTCCCCGTGTGACCGGCTTAGAAACAGTCTGATGTACGGCGTTTCAATCATGCACTTGGAGAGAACGGAGCATGCGCATTGGGCCTATGTTGGTTCCAGCATTTGCCGCTCCAGTCCTGCGGCGCTAGTGTCCATTCCACAACAATACGGCCGCTTCGTCGCTGTAGCTTCGATGTGGAGATCATCAAAATAAAGCACAACATGTTGGTAAACCTCTGTGAACCATGGGAAGTGAGACGTTTGGGATGATTTCAGGTTTTTTGGCAAGAGGTTGTGAATTAGTCTTACCATTGGAAGGAAGCCACGTGCGTTTGTTGATAGACAATCAGAACTTAGAAGTCCCAATGACATTATTATAGAAGTCAATTTCCTCAAGTTCAGACCCTTTCCCTATGAAAAGGGTAAGAGATGGCCCAGATCTGGCAGCAGATTCGTATTAACATTTTCTGAGATCTGTTGATTAAAAGCAACCCCGCTTAAATCCGACTAAAAATAACCGTTTGGAACCTTTTCCCTGAGGGTAACTCTTCCAATTTGGACCCTTCATTGTGGTTATTCACTTGTTACTGTCCATCATTCTAAAGCTGATTCTTCATTTTATAGTTGTGGGGTCTTCGTTTTATATAGTTGGGTCTTCGTTTTATAGATGTGGGGATCTTCGTTTTATAGTTGGGTCTTCGTTTTATAGATGTGGTGATCTTCGTTTTATAGTTGGGTCTTCGTTTTATAGATGTGGGGATCTTCGTTTTATAGTTCGGTCTTCGTTTTATAGATGTGGTGATCTTCGTTTTATAGTTGGGACTTCGTTTTATAGATGTGGGGATCCTCGTTTTATAGTTCGGTCTTCGTTTTATAGTAGTGGAGATCTTTGTTTTATAGTTCAGGGTCTTCCATCGTTCAGTCTTCGGTCTTCGGTTTATAGACACCCTATTTGGTATCGCTGTTAAAGGTTCCCATCAATGTCCCACTGCAAACAGTTCACATCACAGAAACAGATAGGCGTGTTACGCCTACCCGCCACATATGCAGTGAAAGTGGCGGTCTTCAAATTGACTGCTAAGTCAATTTCAACTCTAGTTCTATGTATTTTCTATCAATTTTTTTCCCTCTAACTCCTTTATTATTTGATTAATCATACAACATTATTTTCTGAGATTATTTCTGTTTGGATAATTAAAAAAATGATCAGGAGTTAAAACATTTTTCATGAGCAGTTAAAGATCCACTCATATGAGAAATGACTGAAAAAGTGACCCAATTTATAGATTAAGTCCTAACAATAAGCCTAATTTTCTTATGAGCAGGGCCTACCTCCTTCAACTGAGGTATTCAAGAATAGTCAGAATGTATTTTATATAGAATTATGAAGAACTTTTCCACTGCATGTTGGTGGTTTTAATGGACTGTTTTCTCAGTATTCAGCAAAAACAAGTCGGCTCAATACATATTGCCTATAGCATTTAACCTGGTACTACAAGAGACATCTGGTGGATAGAATGTTGCGCAGGTACCCCATTGCGGGGATTTTATTCCACAGAAAAATCATCAAAAATCGTTAGAAAGTTGCTCAATTTTGAATTAAAAATATTGTATTGTCCAGAAACAGACTGGCTTCAAAACAGTGCCAGTTTCAACCTAAACAAGTGAGTATTAAAAAACATGATATTTTGGCCAAATTTCAAACTTTTCCCAAAAACACAGTTGTTTAATAACTTCCAGTTCTATGGTCTTAAAGGTGTCCTAGTGGCGCTAGATTATGGTTAGGCCTATAAAAGAAAACGTGGCTATGAAATATATTCATGGAGATATGCCGCAAAATTAGCTGGGCATTTATTTTTGACTAAGGGTGTACCTTCATATTCGGCGCTCTCACCGAAATATCGCCACATTTTGGTATTATCATTTCTAATTTGAACTATAGGTCATGTCTACACAACTGACTCACCACTCCTTAAGTCCAGGTCACACTGTGGCGACTTAGGCGGGCGAATCCCCGCGAACTAGAATGAAATGGTCCATGGACCATGTACACTCATGTTCGTATTAATATCAACACCGATTATCTCAAATATCTCGTAAACCACCAAACCAATTTAAATGCGGTTTTCTTATCTGCAAAACGTCAGAAATCTTGTTGACCACAACTGTACATACCTCTCTCTGTCATCACAGCGAAACCTTAGCATTATAGGCCAATAGAATAAGCTGCGCATGCCCAGTAGATCTTGCGCATGCCAAGTAGATCTTGCACATGCACATTAGTTGGTCGGTGAAGGGCGGGTGCAGAGTGTCCCCCTGTAAAATGTGTCCGTATCTATTGTTGAATGATGGAATAAGCGGCATGACTATACAGGGTGTATCAGAAAAAAATTAGACTCTCGAAAAAATCACCATAAAATAAACATAGAGATGAGTTTTGAAAAACTGTGGATATCCCTTTGTAGAGGTTGTGATTCTGCATCGAATGATACCAGTGTCATTGTTTACACTTCACGTTTCAATGAGCAGGGACCGTTTGAATTTTAAAAAAATTGAAGTCCTTTGCGCACGGAAATGTGAGGGTTAAAAATGGATCTGTCAACGTGAATTAAAAGCTTAGACTGAGTTTTACTAACGTGCCGAAGCGTGTTTTAAATAATTAATCCTTTCACCCTCTAACCCCGAAACAAAAAGTCTCATTTCTGAGCTGATCCTCACCAAGTGTGAAGAAACATAATTTTTTTACTGTGGCCTGACCATTTTTCATCCGCACCACTGGCCACAAGCCAAACTTGACGCTAGGTGGCGATATGTGCAATGACGTCAATCATATCGCCACTAAGTGACGGTGGTAGGTTTCCATCTTGAAAAGTAGTGCGCGCACGGAAGGAACAGAAGAAATTCTTCTGTTTGTGAAGCGGTCACACCATCACTCGTTTTCTACGCTTACAATATAGATCGTTGAAGACAGGTGTATAAAGGTATAGAGTAATACAAGCAACGGTTAAGTAGATGTAAAGTAATAATAAAGTTATTCTGTCTCATTTTCGACAAGATAAATACTGTTTTCTGAAAATAATACCATTTTGAAAAAGAAGTTCCATCACGTGATAGACTAGCCCGCCGACGATGACGTCAGGATTTCAAGATGGCGATTTAGTTTCGATGACAGTGTTAAAATTTTCGTCCAATTATCCAAAAATTTCAACGCTGTCGTGGAGTATGGCCACAAGCCAGAAATGGCCAGGCCACATTTAAAAAAGTCCGTTTCTTCACACTTTGTGAGGGTCAACTCAGAAATGAGACTTTTTGTTTCCGGGTTAGAGGGTGAAGGGATTAATTATTTAAAAAACGCTTCGGCACGTATGTAAAACTCAGTCTAAACTGCTCATTCACTGTGACAAATTCAATTTTAACCCTCACATTCCCGTGCGCAAAATTCAAACGGTCCCTGCTCATTGAAACGTGAAGTGTAAACAACAACACTCGTATCATTCGATGCAGAATGACAACTTCTACAAAGGGATATAGACAGTTTTTCAAAACTCATCTCTATGTTTATTTTATGATGATTATTTTGAGAGTCTAATTTTTTCTGATACACCCTGCCAATCCCCAGAGATTAGAATGTAACAACAGGATATTTTGTTCCTGGGACAGTTTTTCCTGGGGACATTCTTTCCCTTTACACCGGCATTCAAGGGTAGAATCAATTTCTCATGTTCAAACCCATCTCCTGCATTGTGTTGCTCATGACGGTTGATTAGGATCAACCCCAATCCGCTGGTTGGCTCACACGATTATTAGCAGAGAGGTAAGGCGTTGTCAGTGGACGAAATTTGGATGACTGAAAAGGCGCAAAGGCCTTGTGTCACCCGTACACAATACGCCGAATTAATCCTATGAATAATGATTGATGTGCGCTACGCCAGCGCAATTTTGTCATCGCCGAGTTCACATGAAAACAGCTTTTCATGTTAGCTTTTTTGGTGGCAATGAACACATTTGGCAATGGCATCATTGCATAGTTACTAAGTATAGCTATGGTCACAACAAAGTTGAAGTTGCTGACGCGCGCATGCTAGAAGAAATGCCCGATTGAAATAAAAACCTCCTAATTGGGACCAGGCCACTAAGAATATATCATGTCGGCTGATTTAAAAGCTTCTTTAATCGAGAAACGTTGGTGGGCCTGATAGAAAAATGCTTGTTTTATCCCTTCAAAGACAACACCATTGGTGGCACGTCTGGATGTCCATAATACTAACACCACCACTACGAGAGATTTTAGGAAGTATTTGACATTTTTTTCGCATTCTTATACATAGTCCTGGCTAATTTATGGACATAATGGATGGCATCAGAGATGGCTGCGCCCATGGCTGGTTTTGTAAACACTACGGGCCGTATTTACGAAGCGCGATTTAATTAGGCCAACACGCGTGTAACTTCATAGTTATTCAGGTTAAGGGCCTAGAAAACCATTGTCTTGCTCCCTTGTAGCTGCTTGATCGGGAGCGTTTACACGCAGGATAATCACCCGTGGTTAACGTTCCTTTGTCTAGCTGTAGGAGGACAAAAGAAAACTTTAAACAACCTACACGCCTTGTTTAGAGTTATTCAACTCTTTTCTTCGAGCCTCATGCACGTAAACGGAGGAATGTTAAAGGAGCTCGACGTCCAAGTTGTAAACAAACAGGTTTGTTTACAAACAGTGGCCAGCAAACTACATGTAGTTTTATTCCTTCGTGAAGGTGGCAGCACTAGTAGCGCCCCGTGATCGTTAGACTGGTGCCCGGTCCAATGCAACTCACTCAACCACTCACTGGTTCTCTATCCACGCTGTGCTGCCACCTATTATCGGTGGTATGTACTGAAGTGAATATGTAGTCTTGCGCAGCCAACCGTTTCCTTCCGCAGGTACTGCGACACAAACGTTCGATCCTCAGATTCGGCTGGGTGACCGAGACTAGTGAATATCGTGTTTACAACTTGGACGTCGAGCTTCTTTAAAGCTGAACTGCATGAACAAAAACTGGAGATTCCAGCTTTGAAAAAAGACCACCACGCCACGGTGGTGGTCAAGAGAAATGCAAACGACCAAAAGGCACTTTCGAAACACCTCCAGAACATGATAGACTACCAGGCTATTTGGTGGCGCCACTGTATTCACCCTGAGTCTGTCAGTGGAGCAACATCAAGACATGGCATCCAGTAACGTCTGCAGGTCGAAGGCATTAGGTTCTTACCGAACCAGAGAGTAAAGTCGGTCACTATTCTATAGTATTCACGTCTTGTTGACATTTATGGTGTTACCAAAGCACCAGTTGAAAACATTTATGCATTCAAAAACAATACAACACTCATTTGACGTACATCAACGTCATCAGATATCATTACATATACGTTGAGGACAATTCTTATTTTATTTCCGTGGCCATAATTACCGTAATCAATTAAATATTCTTTCTACAAATACACACACATCACGCGAGTCATGCATGTATTATTGCTCAGATCAAGTACATTGCGTTTCTGTGAAAATATATTCAAATAACGAAACTATGGCAAAAGAAATAAAATAATATTTATGTGCAACATGTTTGCAATGATACCAAATGGAGTTTCTGAAACTCAGACGAGTGGTGTATTATTTGTTGATGCCGAAGTTTTTGCCATTGTACCATATATTTCAACTGGGCGCAAGCACTAAAGAAACCTAACCAACCTCGTACTCGGGTTCCAACGGATTGTATGTGTCTCGAATGAAAGTCTGAGATTGTATACAGTGGCGCCACCAAATAGGCCGGTAGTCTATTATGTTTTGGAGGTACTTCGAAGGGCGTTCGTACTTCTGTAGACCACCATACTGCGGCGCTGTGGTTTTTGTTCATGCAGTTCAGCTTTAACCACGTGTGGTTATCCTGTGGGTAAATACTGCCGATCAAGGAGCGTACAAGGTAGTAACACAATGGTTTTCTAGGCCCTTAACAGGAATAACTATAAGGCCCGTATGCACCAAGGTGGTTTAAAATTTGGCTTAAACCTAGATTTACTAATCATGGATTAAGCGTGGATTAAATCATCCGAACTTGAACCTGCACCAACCTAGTTAAACCACAGATTAAGTTGTCCATGGTTCATCCATGGTTGAACCAATTTTATAACAAAAATAGCTATTACCAATGGATTAGGTCACACTCTGTGGACACGATGTCATTGTAATATGCTGTGGCAAAAATGAATTAATCCAAGTTTAAACTCAAAATTTAGTCTGTCTGCTGATCTGTTCATCAAGACGTTTATCAACCATCGATTCAACATGTCAAACACCTTCGCAGATTCCACCACAATACATGTATGTCTCTTTGGTGCGGAATCTTTGTTCTTGCAGGAAAACCTACAGGGTTCTCTACAGCTTGGCTCTATGACCCCATTCCGCTTGCTGTGAATGAAAAGGCTTAGGAGGACTTATTAAAGCTGAACTGCGTGAACAAAAACACCACAGCGCCGCAGTATGGTAGTGTACAGAAGTGCGAACGCCATTCGAAGTCCCTCCATGATAGACCACTGGCCTATTTCGTGGCGCCACTGTATTCAATCTGAGGCTTTCAATCGAGACACATAAAGAGATAGCGTTCAAGTAACAGAGCCTGGTAGACTTTGTACCGATACATTCATCTTATTTTAATACCGATTGCACCGATTACAATACCAATTTGTACCGATCCATGATCTTATTACAATTTAAGAAACTTGGTTTAACAAGAAAAGGACATGTCAATGGTTTCCAATGTTGTGCAGGAAATGGGGCTATCCAGGGAAAACTGCACCTCCAGGTGGCTCTTCTGTACTATAAGTCCTAGTGTCACTGTTTGGAACATGGCAGAGTATTGGAAATTTTGATATTTTCAAACCTGATAATTGGAAATATCTCTACCCGTGGTTGATGGTATTCGAAAACCCTGGATACTGGAGACTGGAGAGTGGACAATGGAGAGCGTCATTGTTCTCCACCACCTGGATTCACATACAGCACTGGCGACGAGCCTGAGTTAACAACAGGGTTTTCGAATACCCTCAATCAGGGCGCAATGTTCCCTCTCAATTTGACATCTAATGACCCTATGGCACAACTAGAAGCCCAATGCCTGTTTCTAATGTATCCCACATTAACCACTTCTTCATGGCTCGTCCAACTTCTGGTCTGCCCAGCTCTGTCTGCAAAAAGTGCCAGAAAGCCAAGGTTTTCCCATGGAAGCCCAATTAAAATCTTAACATGGTGGCCTGTATTTTCCTCATTCCCTTTATTGGGAACGGTATTGTACGAAGTGCATTTTAGTCTGTGCAGTGCTGTTTCCATATACATAGTTTGATGTGCAAAAGTCTGGGCCACACTGTAGGCACCCTATGTCAATTTCAATCTATTTTGTCCATCAAGTACAATATCTATATGCACTTTCTGGTGCGGAGAAACATTTTTACAAACAATCAACATCAGGGCCAAAAAAGACTATGATCAGCACACTACTGCCTTCTGTATTCTGGATTTATATGTCTCTGAAATATCCTTGATGCGATGTTGATCCAGGTGGCGGAGAACAATGACGCTCTCTATTGTCCACTCTCCAGTATCCAGTATTCAGGGTTTTCGAATACCCCGTGGTTGAGGTAGGAGACGTGATGTCAGCCATACCCAGAGTGAGGGAACTGGCAAGGGGCTGTTATGTGTTTGCTGTGGGTTTTTTTTGGGGGGGGGGCTGGGCTGTTTCCCTGTCTTCAGCGGACACGTTGATGTCCCTGAAGCCAGGGAAACAGTAATTAGTCTCGGTCATTATTGCTTTTATATGGGTAAAACCAGGTACTGCTATTGTTACGGCAGTTTTTGATACATTTGCCATCAGGATTAGGGTTAGGGCCATGCCCAGAGTGGAAATACTGACTGCCGTACCCCTAAGAACAGCCGTAATTCTCGGCTATCCTGTGCCTTAATTGAATGATTTATTTCGCATGTGGTAGCAATTGCAACATCTCGAAAAATAACTTAATGAGGAGAAAAGAGAATAAAGTACAAAAGATGATAAAAGAAGAAAAAAGCGGGGGGGGGGGGGAATTNGGGGGAATTTTGAAACATAGAAGCCCTGAAACGCGATTTCCCGGCATTTCGGAACACAAATCTATGTCCCGTCGGTGCTTGGAAAACCGTCTTCTGATGATATAAAACCAATGAAAATTGAAAAATTAAATGAGACTTACCTTTGGTAAGGTGAAATTCGATGGTAATTTCACCGAACTATTAAGTAATACGGACGGATTACATGAGAGGGCGCCGCCTATTCCTGCCGAACACCAGTAATTTAGGCTGAAAGGGTAAATGTCGTCCTGGGTATATACAAAGATTACCCAGGATCTCGGTCTTCACTAAAACAATACCCTGGGTGTAGTTTCGGTAGCCGAACATCACCCAGCTTCCGCAATCTGTGCCTATTTAGAAATCCCGTGGAATCTCGCTGTCTCGCGCCGCGGTGCTTGTTGAGTGGCTGTTCATGACATTCTTCAGCCAGTCACGTGACCACGGTCGAGACAACCTCGAATCCAGTTGTCATACTACGATGCTGGGTGATGTTCGGCTACCGAAAGTACACCCAGGGTATTGTTTTAGTGAAGATTGAGATCCTGGCTAATCTTTGTATATACCCAGGACGACATTTACCCTTTCAGCGTAATTTAGAGACGCATTAGGGACACGAGACAACAATTGAAAAACACACCAATATATTGAGGGAGGGGGAAAAAGGGAGGGCATGTAATCACTCCGTATTACTTAATAGTTTGGTGAAATTACCATCAAATTTCACCTTACCAAAGGTACTAAGTCTCATTTAATTTTTCAATTTCACCTCACTATAGTAATACGCCAGTATTACATGAGATATTCAGAGGCGAGTGTCCTTAATGACAACCATCAGAAATAAACAAGAGAACAGCTGATTCGCATTCAACAAACCACTTGTTAACAAGTCATAGACACAATACATGTAACCTACACGTACAACATGAGCAATAGCAAAGACTCATAGGTGAGCTGAAGTCTCACCTTATAACTTCATGACAAATGATCAGTACCAAATAACAGCTCGTACATACCTCACACAAGACACTCNAGGAAGTGTGGAGTTGGTCGACCTAAAAGAGAAATCACCGACATAACTGTCAGTTCTCTAAAATTGCCCCAGAAATACCTGGGTTTTCGATCTCTTCGTGATAATATTTACGGAAAGTGGAGACACTACCCCACCCCACTGTCTTCAGAATAGTGTTCGCTGTAGTAATCAATAACCTATTTTCAGCACCCCGTACCTTTAGGGTTCTACTCAAGTATTCCTTGATTACAGTGACAATACAAAGTCTCATACCTGGAGCATAAGCAAGTATGGAAATCTCACCAACATGATGTCCTGGCCTGGACTGCTTTAACAAATCCCCTATGGTAAACTTCACCTTAGAAAAGGACAAAAACATGTTCCTAACATCTAGAAGATGTAGGGCCGTACTCTAGAAGCTTCCTTAAGTGTAAGGTCGACCTTAATCTTTTGTATTCTGCCCTGCAAACAATAGCTAAAGGTCAACCTTACACTTAAGGAAACTTCTAGAATACGGCCCGTAGAGTTTGTGCTCGCTGGCCAGACAGTAGCGCTAACAGCATAGTAAGTTTTAACGAGAGTTGCATCAACGAAATAGATTTGACCAGTGACAACCCACTCAAGTAATTCAAAACTAAACTAACGTCCCAGGTAACCTTTTATCTGGGTAATGCTGGACGGAGGTTGTGGACGCCTCCCATGAACCTTTTAATAAGGGGGTGTTCCCCCAGCGTATGACCTTCAACAGAAATAAACGTGGACATGGCAGACTTTGCCGTATTAACTGCACTATAAAGCTCAGTCATGAATTCAATACACAAATTCAAAGATGGTTGAAATGGATTAACCACCTGTCTGTCACCACAAAAAAACATCCATCTCTTGAGATACGTCCCATATTGTCTCTTTGTTGACGATCTCCAGGAGTGTTCGATAATGTCCGTAGCTTTGACCGAAAGTCCTCTACGATCATCAGCAGTAGAAGAGGGAATCAAGGTCTTGTAGGCCACACCGGAGCAATCACGAGTGCTGTCAGTTCGTCGAACTGGAGCTTCTGGAGGATCTGTCCCACCATGCTGAAAGGGGGAAAATGTATGAAAACCATGATGTCCATGACAAAGACATAGCATCAATGGCCAAAGCCTGGGGATCTGGGGGGACCGCATAGAAACTCCGCTAGTGAATGGGCCGCTAGTCCCTAGCGGGACCTTGTCGCCCGATACCGTATCGGGGTAATTCTGGAGGCCGCATAGAACCGTCGATAGGACCCCGCTAGTGAAGTCCGCCGATAAGCTGTTGGAAGTTTGCGTATCACGCTGCCGTCGTGGGCCCCACAGGCATTTCCATTGTTCCCCCTCGGAATTTCGTAATACATGTAGTTTGCCCACTTGACAAGGACATGCGGTGACCTCGCTCATTTTACTCTCGCCGACATTGCCGGCGGATTTCTATGCGTCCTCTACTGCTAGCGGTCCTCTAGCTGTCGACATTTTCTCATGAATTCATCATTCAGTAAAATCCTCGAACAGGTTAATTCTCGGACGAAAATTTCTACCGTGAGGTAAATCTTCACGAAAACCAAAAAATGTATCTGCTTCTACGTGCCACAGGTCGACGAATGGTCCTCTACAATTACAAGCGGACTCACTGGATGTGCTCTTACTTCCTCCAGCGATTTGGCCTGGTGACAGCGTCACCGACAGCCTGGCGAATTTCTATGCGTCCTCCATATCGGTACTGCTAGCGGGCCGCTAGCTGTCGGGGTTTCTATGCGCTCACTATCGACAAGTGGCCGCATAGAACCTCCGCTAAGGCTCCGTTCACTATCGACCGACCCCGCTAGTCACTAGCGGAGTTGCTATGCGGTCCCCCTGGCCTCCAGGCAACATATTTCCTCAACTTCATGTTGATACGAGAAGCGAATAGCTCAATCTGTGGACGACCAAACTCAACAGTGAGCTTTCCAAAGATGTCCTCACGCAAAGCCCACTCAGTATCCGTGTTAACTCTTCGCGACTCTAGATCAGCCAGAGTATTCAACCTGCCAGGAATGTGTGTGGCAGAGATGTGGATGTGTCTCTTAGCACACCATAGCCAGATTTGCCTCGTCAGAATGCATAACTTCGGCTTCATGCTCCCCATATGATTAATACACGTGACAGCTGTTGTATTATCTATTCTAAGCCTGATCTGCACCCCTGTACACTCGGAGCACAGAGCTTTAAGAGCTAGGAAGGCTGACAACACTTCCAAATAATTGATGTGTTCCTTAGCTTCCTCAACAGACCAATGTCCGCCCGTGGAGACCTCGTCTCTTACCCCACCCCAACCAGTGTTACTAGCATTGGAAGTAACAAAAATGGTTGGATTTGGTTGCCTGATGGGTTTCAATGACCCTAGAATATTCTGTGTCCACCAATGCAAATCTGACCTGGCCATCACAGACAAGACATGCGTTGATCAAAATCACCCTTTGCTTTCTTCAAGGCTTTATTGCGTTCAATCTCCAGCAGTTTGCAGAAGAGTGGAGCTAACTCCACTGCAGGAGTTTTGGCTATCAGATTGCCAATTACCTGGGCCAGGTCTCTAATTGTTGGCCTTTCTGTGCTGATGAGCTCGGCACAGATTTTATCGATTTTGTCTTTCTTCTCACCCGTCAGGGTTAGGCACATCTTCAATGAGTTCATCATGAAACCTATGAACTCTATTTCTGTCACTTCATCTAGAATGGATTTCACTGGATGAACTGTAAAACCCAGCTTGTCGAACGGAATGACAGTAGTAACACTCTGGCGATGAATTGTGCGAGTGTAGACCATCCCACCAATGTAGCCGACGATGGCTATGCCTAATTTCCTTAATTCGGCAAACACAGGTTTCAGCACTTCTGTGAAAACCCTAGGGGAAGAAGACAGTCCTTGGGGTAAACAGGTATATTGGCAATGTTTACCTTTTCAAATGAACCGGAGATATTTCCGAAAATCAGGATGCACTGATATTGAATAATAGGCATCCTTCAGATCGATGAAGAAGAAGTAACAGCCTGATTTGACTAAAGACACAGCGTCTTTGATAGTGTCCATCTTAAAATGGTGATAATCAACAAATTCATTCAGACCTTTGAGGTTGATTATCAATCGAAAAGTTCCATCCTTCTTAGGGATAACAAAAATGTTGGAATACAAGGCATCTGATTGATATTCACATGCCTTTCCCCCAAAACTTTTCAACTGCCTCATCAACTACCCGACATTGTTCAGGTGAAAAACAATGAGTCGTGGGTAATTCACTTTGAACCGGTTCTGAAGTAAACTCAATTTTGTACCCCTGGACAGTGTCCAAGATCCGTCGATCTGAAGTAAGTTTATGCCAAGCATCGGTATAATCTGCCAGGTTGCCAGCGCGGAAATTCTCCGGCGTGTTGACGACCCCAATTTCCTCTAGGGACAAACACTTACCCACCAGTTGCTTCTCTGCTTGCTTGTCGTGTACTTTGACTTCTTGGCAGGTACATTGCTGGACTTCGTTGTCCTGTAATTGTAGTTCTTGTTCTTGCCGAACTGTTGGCCTAAAAAAGGCAGCTTTGCCCAAGGCGGATAATTACCGGTACCATACGTTGTCGTGTATGGATACCCGACAGGCTGCGGGATGACTCATCTCCGAACGAGTCGTGATGATTGCGTTGGCTTTTTAGCCAACTTCTTAGCAATACCCGCAGAGTCAGAAATATCCTTGACAGACTTGACCATATCATCACCGAACAGCCACTCCCTACTTATGGGTACGTCCCACGAGCAGACCTTAGTGTAAGGCCAACATGCCAACCCACCAAAATGAATGCTTTGGGCATCAAAAAAATTTCTAGAGAGACATGCTACCAACAAATTACTCATAAGACAAAGAAAACCTGGACATAAACAAACAAAATGTAAATAAACAATGAATTTCGTGGCCCGCGAAAATACCCGTGATACATTATATTTAACCTTCGGCACTGTCGTGTTAGCACAGTTATCAGGAAACAGGTAGATATCTGCGACCTTCTTCATACTATCTTCATTTGGCTTGGACCTAAGGCCAGCGTCTATGGCAAGCGGATGACTAACTTGGCCAAAGCAGGAAGGATGTGAGGTCCCTTAGACTCATCAATATCAAAGTATGCTTGCAGGTTCTGCAAGGAAGCATCAAATTCATCTCCTGCAGTATCACCATCCACCAAAGGAGTTTAAGGTTTCTGATGAGGGTCGGGTGACAACCGCGGAAGGCGGAACGCCGGATTACGGACGCCGGACGGCGGACGGCGGATCTCGGAAGGCGGAATATGTGGTTTTGTAAAAAACACGAACTAAGCACCGGAACGAAGCGGGCCCAAGTAAGGAATAGCGTAGTTTGGTTCCAGAACCCACCGCCAGGGCTACCCTGGCGGTGGGTTCGGTAACCAAACTAGGAATAGCGTGCAATAACAAAATGTTTCAGCCTGTTCAGTCAGTCGAGTTTTCAAAGATGAGTTGTAGAGTTGCGTATGGACGTTTGTGATTTCAAATGCATCGAATCGTAAGATCGTATATTCAAGAACGTGTATATGTTGTGTTCGTTGAGTTGTATCGACAGGAACTGTGATATTAATGTTTGTTTCGTCGGTCGGTAGATACGGGGAGCCGGCCGGAGTGTCATTCGTGTGTGTTCGATGTACGGTCCATGCATAACGGCATGTCAGCAGAGCGGTGTAATAGGAGCGGTAGTCCGGGAGTGATGAGAGAAGAAATGTCGAGAATAAGAGTCATTTGTAGTTTCTGTATCTGTATTTGTGTCATCGCTTGTGTTTAATACATGTTCTTTCTTAAAATTGTTGGGTTTTCTTTGAATTGGTTGGTTACTGCAGCAGTGGTGGTGCTGGTGGTGTGCCTGTGGTTGGTATGCGAGACGCCACCTTTCTTCAGTTTGAGAATACAGTCCTCTCGAGTACTAGTAGACGAGTTACTACTCTGTCGTTGGGTGTGTTGCGTCTGATCGGTGAGNGACGTTAGCAGCTTCGCTATCTCGCCGCTGCGCGGCGTTCCGGGTCCTTTGCGTCTAGGTTATTGAGGATGCCCATTTGGCATTGCGATTATGCAATGACCTTGACGATCAGGTCATGCTCAAACTTGATAATTTGAATTGTCTGAGTGTGGTAGCAGCAGAGGTTTGATAACACACTTGACACTAGCGGCGAAATATCGTGCCTCATTTCACCACTAGCGTAGGTGGAAGGCCGCCATTTTGGATTTTGCCGGCGCGCATGTAGAAATAGTTCGGTCGGCCTAATTACACAATTCTTTCTAATTAGTATTCAGTTCATTTCTAATACCACTCGTTATCAACACGAAGTCCTTTTAGTCTGAAAATATTCGCCTTGAACCCAACAGCCCCACTTTTCAACATCATCTATCATCTAGCGTAGATGCCACTGGGTTGGCGGTGACACGGCTGGCCTGTTCACGATTGTTAAAAACCTTTACCAAAATGTAGTAATCTGCACTACTTTCAAGATGGAAACCTTGCACCTGCGCTAGTGGTATTATAGAAGATAACGCCATCTAGTGTCAAGTGTGGTTTGATAACACTGATATTTAGGTTACTTATGATGCCAATTTTGATTATGCAATGACCGTGATGATCATAAGGTCAGAGTCAAGGTCAAACTTCCTAAAGAACTGACGAACAAACAAACTCACTGGACAGGAAGTTTAGACTAGTACCTCGTCCTACCAACCTCGGCGCTGCAGTCGGACCAAACTCGCTAGCCCAGTGGTACGGCGTTCCGCGACTTCGGTTTGCTCCAAGGTGAAACCGTCTGGCTTCTGCGTTGGAGATTGCAGTCGGACGTGGCTTGTTTGGTAGGAGTACCAGTGTTGGCCGCCATTTGTGGAGGAATTTAGACAGTGACGTCACTTGGGAATTTCATGTAAATTATGTAAATTTATTCAATTTTCAAAACGGCTGACGTACCGGAATGCAGAAGGTGACCTGCATTTGACCCAGGTAATCAGAGTCGAAGATGCGATAGGCACTCCCGGTGCTAACATGTAGTTTCAACATATTTTATTTCAGAAATGAAAAGAGATTGAACAAAAGTTTAATAACTTACAGAGTTCTCTCATTAGCTGAACAAGCCCATTGAGATTTTGATCCAGAAATGCCAAGACCCGTAACACCAGGTGTCGAGACCCCAGAGCTGTATTTTTAGCCATACCTGGCTGTTCTGTTTATTGCCCTCCCACCATCTGTTGGATGGTGATATGGGAAACAAAGTACTATAAATAGGTAATCAGCAGCGGGGGTGAACAGGTAATTGGAAAAGCCCACTAGTGTATCTGGCCCCCAAGCCCACGAGAAAAATGGCCCATAAAATCATTATTTTCTGCTCGATTTGAAAAATTCGAACAGATATTTGATATACCATCAAATTTAACATCCGCTGGTAACACTCACAAACAGTGCACACATCTTTGTGTTGGATTTTATTACTTTAGTCATAGGCATTAATCTGCCTGGATTACGTACCTTCCTCCTTATCTGTACCCCGATAGAATGCGAAATATCGGGGTATATTAGGTCTGCTGCTCAATGGGATGTAAATGTAATGCTCCCGGTATACAAATAAATTGAACAGAAAAGAAAATATGGATAGACTAACAAATAGATAAACAAATTTAGATACAGCAGGTGGCAAGGTGGATAGGGTAAAATAGGGTGAGATTGGAGGTCCCTTTGTCCGTTCATCATGTAGACTTTAATGCAATTGTAAATAAATAATGCCCGTAGTGGGTAGTATATTAATTAAACAAGCCGATAAATCAGAATGACCGTATTATTAAATTATTCTTTTAGACTAGTACCTCGTCCTACCAACCTCGGCGCTGCAGTCGGACCAAACTCGCTAGCCCAGTGGTACGGCGTTCCGCGACTTCGGTTTGCTCAAAGGTGAAACCGTCTGGCTTCTGCGTTGGAGATTGCAGTCGGACGTGGCTTGTTTGGTAGGAGTACCAGTGTTGGCCGCCATTTATGGAGGAATTTAGACAGTGACGTCACTTGGGAATTTCATGTAAATTATGTAAATTTATTCAATTTTCAAAACGGCTGACGTACCGGAATGCAGAAGGTGACTGCATTTGACCCAGGTAATCAGAGTCGAAGATGCGATAGGCACTCCCGGTGCTAACATGTAGTTTCCACATATTTTATTTCAGAAATGAAAAGAGATTGAACAAAAGTTTAATAACTTACAGAGTTCTCTCGCTCCCGGTATACAAATAAATTGAACAGAAAAGAAAATATGGATAGACTAACAAATAGAAAAACAAATTTAGATACAGCAGGTGGCAAGGTGGATAGGGTAAAATAGGGTGAGATTGGAGGTCCCTTTGTCCGTTCATCATGTAGACTTCAATGCAATTGTAAATAAATAATGCCCGTAGTGGGTAGTATATTAATTAAACAAGCCGATAAATCAGAATGACCGTATTATTAAATTATTCTTCAGTATGAGATAAAGGTACAAGGCGTTTCGTGCGGAGAATATATTTTTGAACACTTTTCATAATTATTATATTTTCTTGTGAAGTTAATTGAGGGTCACCCTGCACT
>NMRB01001605.1:42678-59591 GCA_002633025.1 Notospermus geniculatus | reverse complement strand
TTTTTTTATGTGGCCTTATTGTAGATCGGCGTCGTTGTATGCAAACAGTCTTCGTGGCACATACAGAAAGAGGTTGGCAAATCAATCAGAGGGTTGTGGGTTCGAATCTCGGTGCCATCATAGATTATTTTTCGTTACTTTTTTCTCATTTGGTAGCTGTGCTGAGATCTTTACTGTTCAAGAGCGTGGTGGCAAGTGAAACCAACTGTGACCGTCCGAGAGGATGTATCGTTTTCAGAGGTAGTTTGGAAGTGCCTTAATTGTGGCTGTTCGTAATTTCTACCTCTGCCGCTTGGGGTTTATATCTATTAAGTTCAGCTTTAAACTAGGCCCCCTATCACACAGCACTTCGAAACGACTTCATTGCTGGGCTTGGCCAGCTCTTGTTTTTCTTTGTTTGCCCATTTTGCACAATTTCTGTGAAATTTCTCAAAAAAATTCGTCTGCACTCTGTAGCAGACGATTTAGTTGTTCTCGTCGATATTTAAAACTGCGAGATATCAATATTACCATGATCCCAGTATCGAATATCGAAATCGATGATTCCATTTAATTGTCAGGGTCTGTGAACATGGGCGGAGACCTTGATGCAACATGTGATCAAGTATTAAACGTGTGCAACTTCACTAAATGCAGACACTTCCATGATGCATTTGACGAAGTTACATGTGTCAAAGTGTAGCCTTTTTGTATATGGGGCATTATGTATCCTGATTAGGATTCACCTGTGATAAAAATTGAGGCGATTCTGGTCATTAGTTCAGGAGTTATTTACTTTGGTTTTTGTGGCGACCACTTGGAGGTCAAGCAAAGAATTGAATCTTACGAAAAACTTGGTCATGTTACTTAGGGGGTACCGAGTTTCAGATTAATAGGTGCAGTGGTTATGAAACCTACTCTGCTAACAGACGATGACGATGGATGATGCACGACAGAAGCTCATGGGTGAGCTAAAAATTAAAAAAGATGGATTTTATGTATGACGATATTTTTATTTGGAATCAAATCGATCCAAGAATTGCAATGTCCCCAATGATGCGAGACACTGAAGTGTTACAGTTATACCATTTCACATTTTTAATCATGATTGGGGCTTGTGACAGCTTCACCTGGCTTCAGGTCATCCAGCCTCGGGCCATTCGGCTTTGGGTCATCCGGCTTCCGGTCATCCGGGTTCGGGTCATTGAAGATATCATCTTCAGAGGAAGCGTCGTCTGTTCCGTCAAACTGAAAAATCAGTGGGAAAGTTTGGTAGTTGTGGTTGGAAGTGGATGTGGATGTGGTGGACAAAGTACAAACTATAGATTGGAATGGAATACTGCATCAACTTTTAGCCAAATTGATAACTGGAACTGGATCGTAACTGGATTGTAAGAGTTGACATGTCATGGTGGTCCTAAAAGGGGAGACTCCAGTCAATGTAAACTCGAATTTTTATTAATCCATTGGGGACTAGGCTTATTGGTTGTTCGTTCATAAATATGCATTGAGCACGTGACATCACAAGTCATGTGTTGTGCAAATGGTCCCTTTGGGATTGAATGAAACACATAAAAATGATGGTTTCCTTATTTTTAAAAAATAGTAACATGTAGCAGATATCATTTATACATTCAAATTCATTGGTATTTCAAAAAAATCAAAATACACAATGATGAGTCTCCCTTTAACATCAGCATTATACTGACTTCAATGATTTCATTGGTGGCATCACTGATGGTTGCGGCTACCGTTTCCAGGAGTACCAGTTTCTCTTCGTTCTGCCAAGTAGTCATGTACACTTGAGGTTTTTGAGAACCTTTTGGCGTGGCCAAAATCTTTACTTTTCCGTCGTTGGGAGCCTTTTCCAAGATTGTGATTTCTGTGTGCATTTTGTCATCGTCCATCTGTAAAATTTTGAATAGCAAAGATTAAGGAGAAGTTAAGAGTTTCAAATGATTATGTCAAATAACATGCATTAGTGGAAAATTAGTGGAATTTCTTGGCGCACTTTATGGAATTCGTGACCGTGGTTGTGCAATTTGCTCAATCAAAGTCCAAGCTCTATGACTACCGCACCACCTAGTCTGGTGGGCCCAGTTGCACAAAAGCATCGGTCAGAGAAATGTTTCTCTTCGCGGCACCTGGTTCATCAACCTGTCCACCGGATACCTGGAATGATAAAGAAGGCAACTTATTATTGAGATTACAAATTTAGAAACAGTAGTATGATTTGAGGTAGTAATCAAACTGATTTTCCATGTCCGTTTTACCTGCTTCTTGGAGGCTCCGTAAATTTTATGACCAGTTTCGTGCAATATATTTTCTAGACTTAATTATTCACTTTGACAATGATGGACACCCTCTGGTGATTTTGAAGTTCGCTTTTGGACACCCTCTGGTGATTTTGAAGTTCCCTTTTTAATTGGTGCATGCAGAAATCCCTGCTCTATAGTTTCATCAACCTGGAATTCCTTCGTCTGGAAGATCTGAAAGAATTTCAAATCAAAAGCAAAGCAATAAAAATGGCCCAAAGGAATAGGTCAGGTGCTTTCATTATTTGTGGTACCGGTACCGGTATAAGTATGGCAGTTGTACACAAGGGAACATGACTTCGTCTACTGTACACTTCAAAAAAATGATTAATCAAAAATTGGTGTGTTTTGTAGATTCTTACCTCTGAAGCCTTGTTCATCTTCACGAGGTTGTTTGATACTGTCGATTCAGTAATTATGTAATACTGAAAACGTTCAAATTCAAAGTCTTTGTGATAACCATTGAGGAACATTGTACATATGTCAGCCTCATTCTATACAAGGACTTTAATGTAACATGTGTCTTTCCTCTGTTGTTTTATTCCAACGACCTTGAGTTTTATCATATTCACGATTCTGAAATCAAATGCAAGTGAAAAATAAGCAAAAGCAATGACATGAATGATCTGAAGTCGCTCTGAACATGTAGGTATGCTGTGAAGGGGCATGTATGGCGGGCCGAAGCAGTCATATTCGCTATTTACCGTTCAACGGTATTTAAGTTTCAACAATAAATGCAGGCCATTGAGTATTACAAGAAAAAAATATGCCGTTGTAATAAAAATATTTGTGTTTCGTAACGATAAATATCGTCGTTGAAATATAAATCATGTCGTTACAATAAAAATACCTCAGTTTTGCAATGAAATTCGGCTTTCCGTAGAACTGCGATTGTTACCTATATACTTCGTGTAGCTTCGCTTGTGGGATTTGTTGTATCTACGCTGTGCTGCTGTCTCGGGGTTAAGGAACGGTCTCACTAACCAAGGTCTCACAGGATATCCCCAAGTAGGACTTCCTTACCATTCCGGCGCTGCATTTCTTCCGCAAGTCCACTTTCCCTTAGAATCACCGAATCGTGTGTACTTCCCGGCCACTTCGCAACAACATTAATATGAATCGATATTGTAACTCCATTACAACCTCGGTATTTATCGAATAGTACGTTTTCCGGTTAACATAACGCCATTCATGGTGCGACGGACTTAAAATCCACACGTGTGTTCCGTCCACAACGCCAACAACACCAGGAAAATTGGCTATGTCGTGAAATTCTCCAACAATGTGTGGAATATCCTCATTGTCTGGAATTTGACAACCCTCGGAAGCAGAGGCAAAAATGCGTGGGTTACTTGTGAAATAACCCTGCTCCATACCATTGGTACAGTTCCAAGTCGTTGTATGCATCCAGTGGATGGAGGCGGTCTCTAAAAACCTGTTCTCTTCGTATTGCACGCCGTCTAGCAAATTCCTCTTACGCCGCAAGCATAAACGCAGCGATACTCCTACAATGTTACATGAAGAACACCAAGAACAGACTGTGAATGTTCAACCTTCTCCTTCTTAAGACAGCTCAAGAGGTGTCTTATATTTGAGTGCCAAGTTGACCATGATGCATTAGGTAAGTAGCATATTGAATTCCACCTATGCATGACATTTTAGGTAAGTGTGTTATAGAATTTGACTTGAGCATGATGCTTAGGTTAGGTAGGAATATAAGTATCATACTTTGACTTAAGTATGTTTATGAATACGGGCCTTGGTGTTAGTCTTCCAGAAAGAAAAAAACATTAGATTCTATCACACCGGTCGCATGGGGGCGTTGAAATCCAGCACGGAACGATCGAACTGCTCATTCATGGCCATTGTCACCGCAGGCAGGGTGAGCATGGTATAGTTTGTTCAACGTGAGCCAATCATAGTTGTCCTTTTCAATAAGTGGTGGACGAGGGCTGGGCTTAATACTGCACTGCATCTTTAGTGAAAGAAACCTATTGGGTTTGGAGAGCCAATCCAAACATGGCGGACGGGCGTTTGAAACATGGCGGATGGGCACTTGTTTGACATTGACGATGGCGCGGCATATTCTTAAACCTCCCGTGCGCCGCTTTTAACGATCTAGTTCAGCTTTACAGCATTACATGCCAACCTTGTAATTCTAGAAAACCTGTGATATCTGTGACGTTAAAAAGTAGGCCAAATCAAAAATTTTAGTATCGTGTTTTGTTGTTAGTAATAACTAGAGACAAAAATCTGACTAAGATTCATGGGTTAGTTAAGGAGAAAAAGCTGATTTGGTGATTTGGGGTTTGGCCCCCTAGTGGCAAAGTGAAGAATCAGGTTTCACCGAAATTTCGTCTCTAAGTCACTACAACCTGGAGGCACATACATACAAAGTTTTAATGCGATAGTTTGACCCGTTGTCAAACTATAGCCCACCTAATTTCTTTTCAGAAAACACCCCTAACTGGCCAAAAGAGGAACCATATCACAGCCAAAATCGAACTTGACCTATATTCTTTGGTCATCACCCCCATGCAACATGAAAATAATCCGCCAGAAACTAAAGGCACTATTCATCTGACAAGAGGAAGTTTGTGATTTGGGTTTTGGCCCCCTAGTGGAAAAGTCAAGATTCAGATTTCACCAAAATTCCGTCTGCGAGTCACTACAACTAGTGGTATATGCATACAAAGTTACAAAGCAACAACTTGAACCATTATCGAAATATAGCCCTTAGAATTTCTTCACAAAACGCCCCTGCTAGCCAAAGCAGGAATTGCATTGCTCCAAAAATCGAACTTCACCTAGATTTTGTGGTTATATACACACATATGGAATATGAAAATGATCCGCCAAAAATTAAAGGTGCTATCTGTCTGACAAGTGAAACGCTTACGGACACACGCACGCACGACAGACCACCACTAAAGGCGCCAAGCACAGCAGAAGCCATTTTGGCCAATGGCCAAGCGGGCTAAAAAGCCCTGAAGTGTACTGTGGCAACTACAACTGACAACATAACGCGTACGGTACTCAAATATCTCCAGCCACAAGAAAGAGACCATGGAAAAAGCTGTTGCGGTGGATCCCACCTGATATTGCAAAGTACTTGCAAAGTGGATCCCAGTGGATATTTTAAATAGAAAGAAAGCATGATTAAGCTGAAAGAAAACGTTTTATAAATTATGGCATGTTTAATATATGATGCGCAGAAGTATGACATGAAGATAATTAAAAATGACATGCAGAGCGAGTAAACATATGCAACACAGATAATAAGAGGCAACGAGACTGCCACCTACATAATAAACAGAGTATGGCATCAGAAAAAGATGAATAGATAGAATGAAATGCTACTTGTCATATCTTCATGTCATACTTCTGCGCATCATATATTAAACATGCCGTAATTTATAAAACTTTTTCTTTCAGCTAAATCACGCTTCCTTCTATTTATCTTCTACTGATTCCCTTCTTTTGGTTTTTTGGAGTGTGCAGTTTGCAGCTCTATTGCCTCTTTTGTCTCTTCTTTCCATACGTTTACTCACTAATTACACAAGCCATAATTTATATGACTCTCTTCCAAATCACACCTGTACTAATCATATTCTGTTTCTGTTAACAGGTCTTCAATTAGCTCCAGCACTCAACAACGGGGCTTTGCTTCTATTCAACTATTTCTTTCCACACCTGTTTGCACAGGGTTTCTTTATTTCAGGTGTGAAGATCCCCACATGGCTAACTTATTGATTTTCAATCACGGCAACGTGGTTGACATTAGAAATATCTTTTGTCCAGCTGTCTTAGATACAGATATAGCACATTTTGCAATGGTCACTATATTGTAATGGTTCTCTGAATGACATCACTAATTGAGCGGGAAATTTGAATTCGAAAATTACATTGTGGTGTTTATTTCAAAAATGGGTGGAGATTTTCAAATCAAACTGTTGTGAGTCCTGAAGTGATATCAAAAGGCATTTTGAGGTGTAGGTAGCCCAGTTTGGCTGGCAAAGTGGTCAGTTCCCCTTTATGATGTCTTTAAAATCTTCTTAAATTAAGTGAAAATGTTGTCCATATATCCAGCGAAAAATACAGAGCCGGATTCAGTTGTAATTGTGTATTCAAAGCTGTGCAGCAGCAGCATTTCTTCATGGCTCTTATTATTGCTAGTTACATTGAAGTTAATGACACAGTGCAGAGAATCGCGACGTCACGTCACACCAGGCCCCGTCAGTTCCGCGAATCGGCGCACGTCGGCGCTAGCGTTCGCTGGGCTTCACCATTCGCAGTGAAGACATGTGCGATTTCGTAGAATTTCTACAGTATGGCTGGTAGCAGCTGCCATTCTGTGGTAGAGGATGGAATTAGTAACCAACATGGCTGACACTGAAGCAGCCGATGGAGAAAATAATGAAAATAAACGCTTATAAACCGACTTCAATATGACGAAGATGAGCCGAGGTCAACATCGCGAGAATTACTTAGTCCACTTTGCACGCTAAAAATCGGTCGCTTAGTGAGTAGTTATGAAAAAAACAAAACATAGACAGGTGGTGGCAGGCACTCGACTTGTCTCATGCAGATTTTCAGGCTGCTTCGTGCAGGGAGTTTCCAAAAAAATATGCGTCGAAAAATTGACACACGAAATTCTTCAGTACTCTCGGTAATGGCGCGTGCTTGTTTGGCCTAATATGGCGGCCATTTCATTAGGGCGAATGGTAAAATGGATACAGATAGAGTCCAACAGTTAGGGTTAGGCTTTAACATGTTAGACAGGAACAGATAGGCCTACGGGACGATAGGAAAGTAGGCCATCAGGGGTTAACATGTTAGACAGGTACGGGTAGGCCTACGGGAGGATAGGAAACTAGGCCTAGGTCTGGTGCTGAGAACAGTGCAACTGCTATCTGCCCAGTAACGCCCAGCAACAGACATTCCATCTAGGGTTCCATTACCAAGGGTTAAGGCCCTACCCCAGGCTGGGGCTAGGGCTAGGGTTGCCCTTCAAACTAGGGTTAAATCTTGGCTAGGGTGGATCTGGGTTGTCATTAGGGTTGAAGCTTAGGTTAGAAGGAGTTTTGAGTTAGGGTTGAGCCATGTTCAGTTGCCTCCAGAATGAGCGCCTTGGCACCAGTTTTGCTTGCAATTAGGCCTAATCAGATACCACTGCCAGATTTTGTGCTCTGCAGTGTCTAGGCCTACGTCAGGTTCGGCGCCGTTTCATTGCAGTGGTGACCTCCGGATGTGACTACGGGCAGTAGGCGATCTCGGCAGGTTTGGTAGCGCTGTGAAGTAACATTCAGATTGCAGCTTAACCCAAAATGTCCTTAATTCTAACTCCAGCCATTCAAATTATACCTCAGTCCTATCGTTAATATCATTAATTCTAGCCTCAAATACAATGAAACAGGTTTTACGAAGTTACCCACATGAATTGCCCTCGTCAGTCGTCTTTTGAGGGAAGTTACCCTCGTTCCTCTTCGTGTCCGACTTCCCGGTCAAAATACGGCATCCACGCCATGCGATATATACAGTACTGTGCAGTACTATTTTCTCTTCCAACATGCGAAAATTCAGTCACAGAGATGTGCTAGTTTAGTCACCAGAGCCAATTTACTCACTGAAGCGGCAGAGCTTGCTCGCCAGCCAGTTTGGCGAGATTGACCCGGTGGTTGTATACAGTGGTACAGCGAGACTGAAATCAGTCAAGTTAGCATGGTTTTGTCTTGTGCTTGCTTCGAATAATTCCAATCTACCTAGTGTTTCATATTTGGCCAATTATTACACTCGCTGTCATCGGATTAAAGAGATATCATCAGTTTTAATACGTACTACTTTACAGTGCATGGTGCGCATTAATACATAACTCCAGTCTTTTGCCAGCGGCCGCCAGTGGCGCGTGCATCAGACACCCATCCCTGCTTAGATCACGGCACCGTCTAGACTTGGTAAATGAGCTAGGCCCTGCTGTCAAACGGCCCATTCAGATACCCTTGTAGTCAGATACCCTCCCCGATTAGATCACCTCGGCGCCAAGGCTTGGTAAACTAACTAGCCCTAGCTCCCTCCCACGCATTAATCACATACCACCCCCAGCCGCCCACCCCCCGTGCCAGATTCTGCGCCCTGCAGCGTCTAGGCCTACGTCAGGTTCGGCGCCGCTTCATTGCAGTGGTGAACTTCGGAACTACGCGAAATGTGCAATCTCGGGAGCTTTGGCCGCGCTGTGTGAAGAAGAATGGGCAGTTCGGATACCAAGGATATTTCGGGACCATGAAAATCCTTTTGATTTTCATCGAGATGATGAGATATACAAGAGATTTCGTCTTGATACACTTACATGTGTGTAAGATAATGATTTTTTGTGCGTACAGCCCCAGACACAGGTTGGTCTCAATATGTTACTGCACCCGTGTTTTCATAAATACTTGTAATAATATTTGTAGCACATTTTTATGATATATGTAAAGAAATCGTTTAATGGCGGTTATTTGCAATGTACTCAATACAGATATTATCTGCTATAAAGTCAGCTTTAGGGTAAGAATCCATTCACGCGAATTTCTAGCGATGCGATGCAGCAACCATTGTTTGTTTCCACGGCGTTGGTCATGGACAAAAGGATGCGGCATCGCACCGCTCGAAATTCGCGTGAATGGATTCTTAGCCTTAGAGGCGAGGATAAAGTATGCATTGTAGTGACACAACAGTGCATATGGTGGCACAGATCAGAGCTACTTCTATCATGAAGGTTGGTCACAGGCAGAGTATGGCGTTGACGAAGTCGAAAGATATAGTTCGATAACAAAGGATAAGACATCTCGCACCACAACAGAGAACTGTTCGTCACTTCAGTGCACTGCAGGACTTCCCCACAGCAGCATCACACATCATCACTGCAAACTCACATTATCACTTTACTCCACGGATACTAATGCACAGTAAAAAATCAGAATTCCCTTTTCAAAATCCACACAAAAAATAATTTTAATTTAGAGCAGCAAACCGATTTCCAGTGAAGGTGTTACAACAGAATAAAGACTGAAAATCGGTGTTCTCCACTAACATGACTAAGTAAACCTGTATGTCACTTGTTACTGTACATTAAAGGGGCTGGAAACTTAAGACAGTGTTTGTCAAAATGGGCCAATTTTGGAAACTACTTGACCGATTTTCCTGGAACTTGCAAGGTTAATAGGGTTGACCATACCATTGGAAAATATGAAGAAACAAAAGCAACAGACTGACCCTGACCTAATGAACTAAGACAATGCAATTTTTCAGACCCCCAGAAACACAAGAAAAAAACATACTATGGGCCTATAACTTCACATATAAAGTGCTTTTCAGAATGCCCAGTCATTTTTGCACTCATTTGACCTTGCAATGGAACATAACCACAAACCACAAATGGACTAGTCACGTGTACATGATTAGAACGCTTGGCTGAGTTCTATCTACCAGGACATTCCTCAGGTCTATAATCTGTTTCAGAATACACGTATTTAGATTTTGCATTTCGGCCTAGCAGTCATTGTGATATTGCTAATTAGAGTTGATCAAAACTTTCATCTGAATCATAACTGTCTGACTCATCAGTTCCGCTATCATCATCCCCGAGGTTTATCACGACACTGTCGATAACTCTGCCCATTATAGCGTCAGTTTCTATGATTTTTTTCTTCAAGTTTCACTACATGGTCATGATAGTTTCTCCACTGTTCCTTTGTTACAAGAGAAATGGCTAGTTTCTGTACTTCAGTCAACTTTCCAGTCGTGTTGTACTTCGCAACATGCCCCTTGATCTGAGCCCACACCATCTCAATCGGGTTAAGCTCGCAATGGTACGGGGGCAGGCGAAGAACTGTGTGTCCGTGTTCCTTTGCGAGAATGTCCACTTTATATTGTTTCAACAAGTCCTTTCTCTGCAGAATTAGTTGGTACAAGTGTGCCTTCAGCATATCAGGGGTCCACATGACACCATGACTACTGAGCCACTCCTGCATTTCGTTTTTTCGGCTGTTGCTCGTAGGAATTTTCTCGTACAGTCTGGAGTGATAACTTGCGTTATCCATTACTACTACCGGTACTGAATTGGCTGGAAGTTTTGGTAGCAAAACCTCAGCGAACCACTTTTCGAACTTTTCACCTTTCATTTCCTTGTGGTAGTCCGCAGGTTCTGTTCCTGGATTTGTCATCGATGCTTTTGGTATGAAAACTAACTCTGCCCCTGGAATAAATCCGTTTTCATTCCCGACATGAAGTATGATTATACGCCCGCCTATAGCGCCACAACGTCAAGTCTTCTCTTTTCCTTCAGCATATCAGGGGTCCACATGACACCATGACTACTGAGCCACTCCTGCATTTCGTTTTTTCGGCTGTTGCTCGTAGGAATTTTCTCGGTACAGTCTGGAGTGATAACTTGCGTTATCCATTACTACTACCGGTACTGAATTGGCTGGAAGTTTTGGTAGCAAAACATCAGCGAACCACTTTTCGAAGTTTTCACCTTTCATTTCCTTGTGGTAGTCCGCAGGTTCTGTTCCTGGATTTGTCATCGATGCTTTTGGTATGAAAACTAACTCTGCCCCTGGAATAAATCCGTTTTCATTCCCGACATGAAGTATAGCGCCACAACGTCAAGTCTTCTCTTTCGATCAGGAGGCTATCTCTTGCTCTTCTTTTGTACCGAAATCCTATTTTTCTCATAATACGCCACAAGGTACTTTGTGAAAGCTTCTGTAGGTCAAGGTTGGTGTCTTCAACGATGGATTTCAATACTGCTCTCAGAGTTGGCGGTCTGTTCTCGAAAAAAAAAACTGTGAACCTTCCTACGGATGGCAGATAATGTAAAGTCATCAAAAAATTCCATTTTACTTACGCAGTTAGTTTCAGGTGTAATTGGTTGTTCCATTACTACTACCGGTACTGAATTGGCTGGAAGTTTTGGTAGCAAAACCTCAGCGAACCACTTTTCGAAGTTTTCACCTTTCATTTCCTTGTGGTAGTCCGCAGGTTCTGTTCCTGGATTTGTCATCGATGCTTTTGGTATGAAAACTAACTCTGCCCCTGGAATAAATCCGTTTTCATTCCCGACATGAAGTATGATTATACGCCCGCCTATAGCGCCACAACGTCAAGTCTTCTCTTTCGATCAGGAGGCTATCTCTTGCTCTTCTTTTGTACCGAAATCCTATTTTTCTCATAATACGCCACAAGGTACTTTGTGAAAGCTTCTGTAGGCCAAGGTTGGTGTCCTCAACGATGGATTTCAATACTGCTCTCAGAGTTGGCGGTCTGTTCTCGAAAAAAAAAACTGTGAACCTTCCTACGGATGGCAGATAATGTAAAGTCATCAAAAAATTCCATTTTACTTACGCAGTTAGTTTCAGGTGTAATTGGTTGCTTTCCCACCAACGTCCCTGTTTCTCGAAATTCTTTCCATATCCTCTGAACTGTGCGTGTACTCACTCCAGTTGCCTCGGATGTCATTTCATATAGTTCCTTTATTTGTTTACCGGAATATTGTTTTCGGAAATATTCCCACACACTGAGAATAATTTTCTTTTCATTGGCTGTCAGGGCCTTGTTATCTCGTCTTGTAGGCATTGGAAAACTGTCACAACTCCCACTGGTGGAAGCACTTGTATCACTGGTGTCCCTGCAGACAACACCAGGCATCATCCAACAGATAAACAAAGACAGCAAATACATGCAAGAGAAGAAGGTCACCATTTTGAAAACGTAGGATTAAAGATAAGCCCAAAAGTCAGAACACACTCAGACTGGATAATATACGCAGACAAAAATGCACTGAATTTTGAAACAGAGTATAGACCTGAGGAATGTCCCAGTAGAACTCAGCCAAGCGTTCTAATCATACACACGTGACTAGTCCGTTTGTGATTTATGGTTAGGTTCCATTGCAAGGTCAAATTAGTGCAAAAATGACTGCGCATTCTGAAAAGCACTTTATAGTATGTTGCCATGATAATATACCAAAAATGTCATAATAAATAAATAATGTATTTAGGTCACAACCTTTGAAAATGAAACAAAGAAATATTCTAACTAATGGGCCCAGGCAATAGCTGGAAGGGCCTTATTTACAAGTCCTTTGTTAAAGACTTACCAGATTACCAAAACAATGTCCTATTCACATGAATGACCCAACAGGTCAATAAATGTGCATTACATAAATGGTGCTGGGTCTAGTCTGCCTGACTACCCTGAGCCTTAGGTACTTCCTAATAAAAACCTGTTTTATTTCTTTGATTTCAGCCATGACAAAGAGCTTTGCAAGGTATTAGGGTTGACCACAGGATGTGCATGATGTCAGAGCAGTGAATAAAGCGGTCAGCCATTATAAACGAATAACAATACCATCCAAACTAGTTCCTACCGAGCATGCGCGGCCTACTTCTGGACTGGCCGCTTATGCCGCTAGCACCAGCTGCCTCATCGCTTTCTAGCTGGCTGGAATATAGTGCGCGTACATTTGACACAGCAAATCTCGAATAAAATTCAATAAAATCGAATCATATGAAACAATATAAATTTATCAAACGTGGAAGTGTAAGATTTGAGACGAATAAATGCTGTAAATGATCAGAATAAGTAGCTTGTTCGCGGAACTTACAGACATGGGATGTGATTAGGCTCTCACTTTCTCACACTTTTAACCAATTAGAGGGCGTCCTTTGTTCACGTGCTTCGGTTGACCAATCAGATAATTAGGTCGACGAAAAACGTTTCGTGTACGTGCCCATGAAATACTTCAATTCCATTTGGCATATACGGGAACTATGATCCTCCGCCGAGAAAGAAGGGACCTGGTGGCAGTGTCACTAGGTCGGAAGAATGGAGACAGGTGGCGCTGTGAGCAGTTTGAATACCATCTAGTCAACCCTTAAAATACATCCCTTCCAGCTACTGCTTGGCACCATTATTTAAGATATTTCTTTGATATATTTCTCAAGGTTGTGATAGAAGTATACTTTTTATTGATTGTTACTTTTTTTGTGTATGATCACATCAACATATGTATGAAGTTACAGACCTGCAGGATGTTTATTTCATGTGATTCGAAGGGTCTGAAAATTGCATTGTCTTAGTTCATTAGGTCAGGGTCAGTCTGTTGCTTTTGTTTCTTCATATTTTCCAATGATATGGTCAACCCTATAAAATCTTGCAAGTTTCAGGAAAATCGGTCAAGTAGTTTCCGAAATTGGCCCATTTTGACAAACCCTGTCTTAAGTTTCCAGCCCCTTTGTTCAATAAAAATTATTCGTCCAATATTTTTGCTTATATGCCTACGTTTATGTCCTTACTAACGTTCAATCAGTGAGTAATCTCAAATATTTGACCAAGTGCGACTGAAGGTAATATGAAGCGTTTTACTCAAACAGGCCTAATTCACAAATCGACCTTTGCATAGCCTGCGGACGAGAGGTAAAAAATGTGGATGCATTAGATTAAAGGGGTCTGCTTCATGACGAGAGCTACAGTCTCAAATGATCAGTTATCGATCGAATCAAAAAGCTCAATACAACTTTTGGCATCAGTGTTGCTGTGGCGTGGTTGTATATACAGCTAGGTTTGGCTATTCTATATTGAATACAGATTCAAACTTTTGTTTGGATAATTTGGTTAAGGTTTCATTACCCGCTTTACAACCTACTCCAGTGTCTGATATACATGTATTATGCATGATTCAACATACAGGTGATCCAAACTCGTCTATTAGTGGCTAAGAAGCTTTCGCTTGTAGGCAAGGAGAGGAGCAAGACTTATGTCGAATTTCGTAAACTGTACGTAAGTCGGGTCGACAAAACACACTTCTAATTAGACGTGACTTTCACGGAGATCCCGAGTCGTAAGGCCTTTTTACACGGTGCCGATTCGAGGAAACCTACGTACCTCCACCCTCCTTGGGCGGGGTTGAGTTCAGGATGGATTGATCACTTTTAACGGTGCGGGTTCGGTAACTGGTCTCGAGATCCAGTTCGAGGTCGGTTCGTTCGAATGCGTGCCTTTAGATGACGCGTATTAATCTCCTATCGCTGGAGGAAGAAAATCTTCATGTAGGCCTAAACAATGCCTATAGTGTGGATATCTCCGCAACATGTCGTTAGTTGCATATGTTCCTGACCAAATTATAGGCTATGATTCGAGGCCGACGCAACTGCTTAAGACTCTGTCGGCTGATCGCATCGGCTAATGCGGAAGTCTACGACCAAGTCTTATAAGACCGAGTTTGTCAGCGGGTCTTTTGGGACTGAGGCGGAGACAGTCTTGTACATGTAGTGCGAACAATTTGCGACGCGACCCGATTGTTGGGTCACGACGTGCGGGAAAGATTACGATGCGATTCAACTGCGTCAGCCAATCAGGAGGTTTCATTTAGTCACATGCCGGATTGCAATGATCATGGCTGACATTTGGTAGGCAGCCTAAAAGAGGTTTTGCGGGACAGTCCTTGATCTACGATCGTATGTGTGGACATTGTCCTCCTATGACCGTTTCATCGCAAGACTGACCGGACGACGAGACTGCTAGGTCTCGACGTGCAGCTTGAATCTTATAATGTGACCTTAAGAAAGAATAATATACCTGACGTACGCGGTCAGTTTTTTCATAATATCCTGAATATGCATGATACGAGCTTATATTTTATGTAGGTCTGTCTAACTCCTCTTCGTCCTGAATCCGAATTTCCACAGAATCATTTCGTGTAACACCGAATGAAAGAGCCAGGCAAGTCGATCAGACGGATCCACTGCAACGCTACCAGTTCAAGACATTTCCATTCAGTTGGCTTCTCGCTAAAAATAAATAATAATAATGTGTGGGCTTAAAGTGCCTTTTACATTTAAGTGTCAAGGCACTTCACAATTATTACCCCCAGCTATATGCCTGTTCATTCCAATATCATATCTCCACTCCCCGGGGAGTATTACAGTCCCGATTTCAGCGCTCTTGGACTAACATTCACATAGACCATCACTACCAGCCAGGTACCCCTTTTACACCTGGGTGGGGTGAAGCAAGTGAGGCAAAGTGACTTGCTCAAGGTCACAAGCGAGCGTGTTTCTTTCATGGTCAGGACTGGAAATCGAACCCGGGATCTTCTGATCAGAAGTCGGTCTCGCTAACCACTACACCACGCCGATCGAATCATCAGTGTTGCTAATTGCAATCATAATATGGACTAATGTGTCAATTCACAATAAATATAAATTTTGTTGCCGGACGAATCGATAGGCGACTCAACTGTTACAGCGTTTAAGACATTTCCATTCAGTTGGCTTCTCGCTAAAAATAAATCGAAGTGGTTATTTACACAGCTAACTGCTGTGTATGCAGTACGAATAATTTTCTTGCATGCACGTTCAGCTAATTTTAATATTCATGCCCAACGATAAGCATGTCTCGATGTAACGCCGTCGCTGCCAGATGTCTCGGTAGCTCAATCGGGTAGAGCGTTCGCCTTATACACCGCAGGTCCCCGGTTCGACTCCCGACTGGGGCGGTTTTTTTTCGCCGCTTTTCCTGTCTTTTTCTTTTGGCTTTTTTGTTTACTGAAAGTATTCGGAATTCACCGAACGGCCCAGGGAAAAAAATTAGCGGACGGGACGTAGTCCTTGTTAGGCAATTTTAGTGGGCAATTTTCAGGGTGTTTGTGTCATCCAGGAAAATTAGGAAATTAGAATGAATAATCTACTTGGCAAACATGTTTGCTAGAAACCCGGCCGCAGAAAAAAATGACGTGGAGGAGGGACTGCGAAACAAAGTGATTTTCAGAAGGCCCTGGCGATGATTAACCCGAAGTTCATTGTGGTCTGGTTACTAAGGGTTTGATTGACATACGCCCATCGAGCTCCAGATGACTTAAACGTACTATAGTGCTTCATGTGCAATGTCTTTGTCGTGAAGCGTGATGACCATGGCAAACGTTGTGGTTAGTTTGCGGATTTCCTCTCATTGGGCAAGACTTTTCACGTGTCCATCACTTCTCCAAACAGAGCCAACATTTTAATACTCCCGACCAACAGGCCTACATGTATTTTACGTAATTATCAACTTTATAATAGCCTGCGGACGACAGGTAAAAAATGTGGATACACTAGATTAAAGGGGTCTGCTTCATGACGAGAGCTGCAATCTCAAATATCAGTTATTGGTATCGGTCGAATCGATAAAAGCTCAACGGTAATACAACTTTTGGCATCAATGTCGCTGTGGCGTGGTCGTTCTTGAATACTGATTCAAGCTTTTGTTTGGATCTTTTGGTTTAGGTTTCTTTACTCACTTTACAACCTACTCCAGTGTCTTGGATATATAATGCACGATTCAGCCCACTGGTGATCGAGACTGATTCGCCTTTTAGTGGCTGATGCAGAAGCTGTCGCTTGTAGGCAAGGAGAAGCAGGCGCGGATCCAGAGGGGGCCGAGGGGGCCGCGCCCCCCCGCCCTATTTTTGGAACACCAACAAAAAATGGGTCACTAACTCCGAAAAAATGAGCAAATAGATGAGGAAATCATGCCCCCAGATGCTTGGAAATCGTATCTAAGTGCATCTGGAATTCAAAATTTGTTGGGGGAGGCCCC
>NMRB01001605.1:7829-42211 GCA_002633025.1 Notospermus geniculatus | reverse complement strand
ACAATACCCTCGCCTTTCTGGTGCTAAGGAGGGAGAGACCCTTCACATCAACGTCGGTCGCTCTGAGCTATCTTTCCGTCGGGGACTCGCTGACGCTGATCTCTCAGGTGCTTCGAAAGTCGGCCATGTATTATGGTCTCTTCGTCGATATATTTATCAGATATCAGTACTTTCATATGCTCTTTTACGGGTATATTGAAATGTTGTCTTTCGGTTCGAAGGTATTCTGCGCATACGTTACAGTCGGTGTAACTATTGAACGCTTTATTGCTGTCTGTATACCCCTGAAAGCAAAAACCCTCTGTACAATCAAGAATGCACACATTATGTGCATCCTAGCAGCCTTTATTGCCTTCATTTCACAATGTTATGCATTCTTTGGGTATCCTGGATGGAAATATGACCCTTGCTCCGATTCGTACAAACCGAAATGGAAAGAGCTAGTTCGGCTGACTGGAATGGTATTGAAATTATTCCGTCTCTTATACAACGGAATTTTCACGAATCTTGTGACGTTCGTTGTACCAATTTCGTGCCTGATATATTTCACATGCCGCTTGATGTTTGGGTTGAAAGCTTCAGCTGCAATGAGTAAATTGACAAGCGGTGGCAAAGCAAATGAAAACCTCCGCACGACTTCAGTTCGTGTTGTAGCGGTCGTAATTGTCTTCTTAATACTAGAATTGCCTATTTTATGTGTGCAAATAATATTTGTGTTATTTTCCATTGATACACGTTTGTCCTATATTAACTATACATATCAGTTTGGTTGGTTCGTTAATATTGCTCGTCTGTTTTCTAATGTAAACAACTGCGTGAATTTCTATGTCTACTGTTTGACCGGTAAAAGATTCAGACGCACTTTGAAGAATTTGTTTTCATGTTGCTGATCACTCAACTGAGATGTATGTTTCTCTTCGAGTTGACATCATCGGTGTAGTCCCGTGGATCGGGACCAAGGAACGATGTCATGTCATATATACCGCGAAAGCTTCAATTCCACCTGTCGTGCCTATTATTCGAATCATGTAAAATTTGGACGGGTCCCTAAAGACGTTGTTATCTGGCCATAATCCACCATACTATGTGCTCGCCAGGCATATTATGACGAGATATTCACGTGACTGGGTAGAATTTTGTGGATGTCAAATTATCATACACGTACAGTATGTACATGTATATCGTATTGACATAGCTCAATAACTATGGTTAAAATGGAAAACATAGTTCGTAAGAAAATGATGACAGTCTGTACTTACTAACAGGGTAAGAGCTGATGCCACCCTGTTAGTATAGTTAGCCCTATATAATGAAGGAGGATTATCGTTATCATTATTGTAACAATGGTTATAAATGCACACTTACGACACACAGTATAATATAAAATAATATCAAAAACATTGCCAAATTTTCAGACGACTGTCTTCATATTTGATTATCATACCATACTTGGTACGATAAACCACCTTCATTGTGGCGTTAAATATTTCAGAAATGATGCCTATGGGTCATTCCATGCCAACTCAACCAATATTGAGAAACGTTCCATGGGCACCATCTCGGATTTTGCTCAAAATTGCACCAAATATACCTCTATGGGAGCAATGAAAAATCCCCAAGTTTCAGATCAAAATTCCAAGCGGTTTAGTTTTTATGGCCCTTCAACCTTTAAGAGCCACGCCCCTTTTTCGCTCCCGTGGATTGCCTCGTTAATTTTCAATGGTTTTTGAAGGCCCATAACTTCATTTCTTTACAAGCTATACGCCTGAAAATTGGTACTCTGGTTAATTCTGGCCTCCCCTTTCAGAATCTGCTGTTACCAGGAAAAGATGCTATTGACACTTATTTCACGGACTTGTTTAATGAGAGCGGATTTGAACTTGATGATAACATTTCATATAAGCAGTGGGGGCATACAGACCGCAGCGAACTTGTGAGTTTGACAGTCTCAGTTCAGGAATTCATCAGGAAAATATGTAATGCATTTGACAACCTTAGGGAGCACCATTTTATTGCCAAGTCGCAGGCAAAATACCTCAGTGAACTCAAGGAAAACCTTTCAACTGACCAGGCTTTAATCTTACTCGACTTTGCAGAGAACTACAGCTTTCTTTGCCAGGATGCTGTCCAAGGCTTTCATTGGAACAATGCACAGGCCACGTTGCATCCTTTTGTTATATATTACAGGGAGAGTGAAGGGGGCGAGTTAAAGTGTACTAATGTCTGCATCATTTCAGACTGTCTGAAACACGACACGTTAACCGTGCATGCATTTATCACCAAGATGATTTGCCATCTCAAGAGCATTCTTCCATCAGTTTCGAAGATTACATACTTCAGTGATGGGGCAGCTGCCCAATATAAAAACTGCAAAAACTTCTCCAATTTGTGTCATCACAAGCAGGATCACGGACTCATGGCTGAGTGGCATTTCTTTGCCACCAGCCACGGAAAAAGCCCCTGTGATGGCATTGGGGGAACTGTCAAACGGTTAGTGGCACATGCAAGCCTTCAAGCAACAACCACAGGCCAAATTCTGACACCAGAGGACATGTATCAGTGGGCATGCAGCCATATCCCAGGAATCAAATTCTTATATGTCTCAATTGCGGATGTCTCGGACAATGCAGAACATTTTAGGCTATTAACACGTTTTGGTGAAGCAAAAACCTTGACAGGAACGCGTTCGCATCACTGCTTCATTCCCACATCTGAAACAGGCCTGAAAATGAAGAGAATTTCTGCAGATGTAGACCACACAAATGTTAGTAGTAACCTGTCCACAACACCAGATTCTGTCACAGCAGACCAACTACAGCCAGGGAAATATGTTGTTTGTCTGTATGACCGGGAGTGGCACATTGGGTGTGTTCTTGAGTATTCTGAAGAAAACCAGGACATACGCGTGGATTTCATGAAAAGATCAAGGACTGGACTCCTTAACTGGCCACCTGAATCACGTCGGGATCAGTGTTGGATACCTCTTCAGCATGTGCTTTGTTTAATCAGTGCACCAGAACTTCAGGGACAAAGCGCGCGTTTCTACAAATTGTCTCCTACTGATGATGACAGGATTCAACAAAGCTTTTCCAAGGTTCAAGCACAGTGGGATTAAGCATCAACCAGGAAACTGCGTAGTGACAGCCATGTTATGATACTCTTTGTTCTATTGTATACTCTGACAGTTTTTTAAATAGTACATACCGGTACACAGGACATGGATTATATGTACATTGTACATGTACATAATGTACAGGCCATGTATGGGCAAAATGCTTCTTTTCATAAGCTGAATAAAATATGAAGGAGTCAAGTTGAGATGTTTTATTTCATATCAGGCGTGGCCAAGACATTTATCTTTAAGTTGCAAAAGTTTCATTACTCTGGGTAACCGTCTACGTGGTCATCTACCCCCCCCCCCCTGAAAAAGGGGGTCCGAAGGGCATTTTCTGAGCTGTGGCCATTTTGAATACCCTCTAAAACCATTTTTTGGTGTTTGTATCCGGATATTTTGCATGTACTCAAAGATTCATTCCTAAATAACACTAATCAAGTGAATATTTAAGTCTTGGCCAAACTGGGGGCTTCACAGCTGATGGTCAAAAAGTGAAAAATATGCATTTCGCCCAACCAAAATCCAGTTTTGACATGCCTGTAACTTTTAATCAACAGTGCCTAGCCCAATTTTGACAGCGGATTCCGAAAGGGCAGGCCAGAATTAACCAGAGTACCAATTTTCAGGCGTATAACTTGTAAAGAAATGAAGTTATGGGCCTTCAAAAACCATTGAAAATTAACGAGGCGATCCGCGGGAGAGAAAAAAGGGCGTGGCCCTTAAAGTTTAAAGGGCCATAAAAACTAAACCGCTTGGAATTTTGATCTGAAACTTGGGGATTTTTCATTGCTCCCATAGAGGTATATTTGGTGCAATTTTGAGCAATTTCTGAGATGGTGCCCATGGGAGCACTGGTTGAGTTGGCATGGAATGACCCCTATATTCTCACTCCCTTTTTTTCAAGGAATATTTGAATGGCTCCCCATTGGGATGTCTCCATTTTGGAAGTCTGGTTAATCGAAAGTTATGCGGCCTACTCAAACCTAACAGAGTGTTCCCTTGATCAGATTGTTTGATTCACACCTCCCACTACCTGCTTGGATAGTTTGTCAATTTCATTCTTTCCTGGCCCAAAAAACACAACGTGGAGAACTGACTACCAATCAACTCATTTGCGAATGCCCAATGTTCGAAGGGGGCAGTCTAATGCATAAGAAAGAAACAGAAAACGAGTCCTGTGCTTGCCCGTTGCGACCGACACCACAAACTGCACGGCTTTCACGAACCATTTTATGACTGGTTGATCAAACACGTGCATAAACGTGATTTTCGAAGAAATAGAACGTCATCCTGTTCCACATCTACAATTTCCAAACGTGAATATAAAACAACACAATCTATCTGTGAGCGGGTGGTATAGGTCAGTCGTCTCGTGTAAGTGGCGTCATCTACTGCGATAAAGTACAACGATTCTCTTCTCTTCGTTTCTGGATGATAAATAACTGAATCTCTCTCTGAAGAGAAACGCACACTTAAAGGAGCACGATATTAGATCTCTAATGCGTTATTTGACTGCCGACGTAGAGCGAACCACCTAGCGGAAACAATACGAACTACAGAAATGCATTACAAAATGTACGTAGTAAATCGGGTTATTTTGCCGACAGCGTAGATAGCCCCTGAGTCGGAGAGTGGCACAGTGGCGCCGGCTGTCGAGAAAAAGTGGCAATACCGTGGTCCTTTAAGTCCAGTTGCCAGAGTATGGATCGTGTTTCGGAGATCCTAGCCTTTGACGCATTGCATAACAAACCCCGGGGATTTTGCACAAACGCACTTTACAGAAATCCCCGGCGTGATTATGTACGGTGCCAAAGTTTGAGGGCTCGGAAACTGACCTATAATACATGTAGTCGTTTTTGAATAAGCAACGTTTGCTTGCGGACCAACTGGTTCTAAAGCTGTAATATCCTTGGTAACATTATTTTCATTCCGGGGGCGCAGAAAACCCGGCATCAGAATGAATACGTTACGTACCCACAGAAGGACATTTGACATATGATTCACTAACAGTGGACGAAAAGGCTACAAATTTTGCAATGGAGCCAAGGAAGCTGTACCGGTGACGAAGTCCCGACATGAAGTGTCCAAGACGGAGTTGCTTGACTGTGTAATTTTCATATGACCACGAAAAACTGGTTGATTTGAAAAGCTTGGTGGTGCGTCTTTCCCCATTAAAGAATACATCAAATAGTGCCTGAGAAACGTCCCTATGTCCACTTATTGTAGTGATAATTTCATTCCAACCCCTTTTCCAAGGGAGATCTTCAGTCCTGTATATACCATAGTGATTAAGAGTAGGGGTTAATTTTCCCAGCTGGATTTGAAATATCCCTTTTGGTAGAACTGCCACAGAGAATAAATCGCCCTGGTAATTTTCAGTCACCAAATGGTCTGCTTTGTTACAACTCACTTGTCTCTGCTTACAGCGTGATTTAGCATACAACAGAAAGGTCAAATGTTTACCCATGTAACTAACAGAATGTATGGGCGGTATCTCTGCATAGGAGACACGATCATTGATGGAAAGAATTCTACCAAAAACGACCGACTTCACCAAACGTGCGTTTCCCCGCAACCTATGAAGTGAACATCAAAAAATTGACATAGGGCCGTATTCATAAAGGGTGTTTAGCCTAATCAGCGTACAAATTCTGCACTACACAGGTTAAAGGCCTAGAAAACTATTGTCTGATGTCTGTATGGTGCTTCACCAGAGGCATTTACCCGCAGGATAATCACACGCGTACAACTTTCCTGCGTCTAAGCCCAAGAGGACAAAGGAAAAGTTAAACGATCAGGCAGGCTTGTCTAGAATTTGCCCAACACTTTCTTTTGTGCTCCCACACTGAGCCGCAGGAAAGTTAGACGCGTGTGATCATCTTGTGGATGAATGCCAGAGATCAGGCAGCATACAGAAGGCAGAACAATAGTTTTCTAGGCCTTTAACCTGTGTAATGCAGAATTTGTACGCTGATTAGGCTAAACACCCTTTATGAATATGGCCCAGTGAGTTTAACTCTGTTAAAACAGAGGTCTATTCAATCCTCATCTGTGAAAAAAAAGAAAATCAAGACATCCATACATGAGATTGTCCCGTGCAAATAGGCCTGCACTCAGCAGCAGGCCCACATATGACAGGTTTAATTTCTGCCTGACGATGTGACTGGTCCTTACAACACTTTTCATTGGGTGATACACCTACCTAGTATTGATATTTCGTCCGTTTAGTTCCATATCAACTAGGACTGCAAGGGGCAAGTGATGCAAGTGTAACTGTGGTAGGAAAATAAATTAAAACAAGCCTTTCGGCCTCAAGGGTTCGCGGCCAGGGAGATAAATTGACAGTGGCAATAGTAGTAAGGGTGGGATTAGTCTTGTCTTAATTTACCGGCGGAAGTTGTGTTGGATTTAATGAGTCCATATATTCGAATTAATGAGTACATATTCGATTTAATGGGTACATATATTCGAATTAATGAGTGCATATATTCGATTTAATTGGTACGTATATTCGAATTAATGAATCCATATAAAAACAAGACGCTATTGGCTGAAATAATGGACCCATTAATTGCCCGAATATATGTATCCATAAAATAACATTTAATGGGTCCATTAATACGAATTAAGTCCACTACGGCCTACCATAGACGAACACCGACCGGCTTGCTTTAGCATTCGGAGGCGCCAGCTTCTCTCGACGTCACCGTGATTGCTTTCCTTGGTTCTCATGAGGGCATTCCTTGGTTCTCATGTGGGCATTCCTTGATTGTTGAGGTCATTCCCATTCGTTCTCATGACATGAGGGCATTCCAATATTGCTTCTCATTTTTGGAGGTTTCATTCGTGGATTATTTCTTAGCTTGAACGTTGGACGTAAGATTGTTCATATCGAAGGTGATGGTCAAGTTACCCTTGTGGTGTGTCCCTTAGAAATGTCGGTGGTAAGCCAAGTCACCCAGTCCCGCACGAGGTGTGCATGCACAGATAAGTGATTGCTGTTGTAGCGTACCGGTAGGCCCACATTCTGTTGAGTGAGACGACTCAAATCCAACTCAGATTGCGACGACAATCGAGCTCCAATTACGCTGAAAGGGTAAATGTCGTCCTGGGTATATAGGGTGTCTCAAAAAAATGTACCCAAAAATATTTCAACCGCACAGATAAACCAATCAATGTTTTCAGACATTTTCTGCATGATCATGTAGTTGAAGCATGTAAGTTTTCTCCCCAATGCACAGTTTTTAGTTCAGCCTTTCCTTTTTCATGTTTTAACCCTTTACTTTTTGCACCAGATATTGAAAATAGAGGCACAAAATAACGACACACAAAATGGTGGTAAACATAAAGTCGTCTCCAGATCTTGCAAATTTTCGCCCCTAAGCGGGGTCTTCCTCAGGCACTTTCTCAGGCAAAGAAAAGTGCCTGAGGAAGACCCCGGTTGGGCTCGAAAATTTGCAAGACCCTGAGAAGGCTTTATGTTTACTATTACTTTTACAGCACATGATCATTGTAACCTCCTCGTCTTCCGATCACAGCCTGCATCTGTACTGCTACATTGTTCGTCACATTTGGGAATGTTTCCGGTGTTCTGGACGGGAATGAGATCGGAATGAGGACACAGTGGTTTCAACAAGATGAACCTCAACCACACACAGCAAGGCCAAACAGGAATTCCTACTAACGTATAGTTTCTAATTCCTCAACGTTTGATCTCTCTGTATGAAGACATTGAGTGGCCTCCCTATTCACCAGATTTGACGCCCCCAGATTTCTTTCTCTGGGGCCACCTGTATTTCAAGGACCGTATTTATGCAAATCCCAAGCCAAGAGACCTAGAACAACTTAAGGCGAACATCCAAAGAGAAATCCAGAACATTCCACCGGAAACATTCCCAAATGTGATGAACAATGTAGCAGTAAGGATGCAGGCTGTGATCGGAAGACGAGAGGTTACATTGACCATGTGGTGTAAAAAATAAAGGGTTAAAATGTCAAAAAGGGAAGACTGAACTAAAAACTGTGCACTGGGGAGCAAACTTACATGCTTCAACTACATGATCATGCAGAAAATGTCTGAAAACATTGATTGGTTTATTTGTGCTGTTGAAATACTTTTGGGTACATTTTTTTGAGACACCCTGTATACAAAGATTACCCAGGATCTCAGTCTTTACTAAAAGAATACTCTGGGTGTAGTTTCGGTAGGCGGACATCACCCAGCATCCGCAATCAGTGCCTAGGAATGAGTCCTATTTAGAAATCCCGTTGAATCTCGCGGTCTCGCGCCGCGGTAGTTGTTGAGTGTAGCTGTTCATGACATTCTTCAGGCGGTCACGTGACCATGGGCGAGACAACCTCAAATCCAGGTGTCACATTACGATCCTGGGTCATGTTCGGCTACCGAAAGTACACCCAGGGTATTGTTTTAGTGAAGATTGAGATCCTGGGTAATCTTTGTTGATACCCAGGACGACATTTACCCTTTTAACTCCAATTGCAGACCATCATTTAGTTGCTGTGTGTGGAATTGCCGAAACTGCTCCCGCAGTTTCAAACTGCTATCCACTACGTTACCCGCGCTCTGCAACTGCTTAAAGGGACTAGGAATTTTTTTTCAAGCTTCGGTTATTACAAAATGCTAGTCTTTCATGATAAATTCCCACCGTCAATTCACTTTTTCAATTAAAGGAACATTACCATAGCGTTTAAACGTGACCTAAGTACATTCTGCATGGTTCATTTGTAGTGATAATACAAAGTACAAGACAATTCCTAGCCATGAGTTCAGGAGTTATTGCACTTTTTGTGTTCTTGTTTTCCGCCACCTGGTGGCCAAGCTAAGAGTCAAATCGCACCGAAACTTGGTGTCGTAGGTCATTTGACGTAGGGGTATATATGTACAAAGTTTCAGATCAATAGCTCCAGCGGTTACGAAACGTACGGTGCTCTGCTTACGGACAACGACGGACGCAGACCCACGACAAGAGCTCACTCCAGGTGAGCTAAAAATATAGATTTTTTGTTATCCACTCACTCCACTGTGAGGCAAGCTATCAACATAAAAAGCTGCTGGGAAAATCAACTCTCATTAAATGCAACTTGAATACCGGTACTTTGTTTTCATGTTAGCCAATCACCTCACTGATCCATCAGCAACTTCCCAATGCTGTCTATTTGCCTCCCTATACAAGTATATGTACATGAAGTGCCTGCTGCTAAAAAAGTAGCTATACTGAGTACTTACTTGCGGAGCATTTGCAACAGTAGCAGTATGTATATCAGGGTTGTGTTCATGTTCATGTGAACTCATGAAGAGAGAACAATGTGATCAACGAATCGAACAGTGAAGAACTTGTGAGCAAGCAGGGTTGTTTTGGCACCTCCAGTTACCACACCACCCCAACTGTTGCAAGAAAAAATTCTACACTTCAGGAATGTCACTCTGGGTGCATTATAGAAATAGGATTTTATAACCTAATGTTCCCATGGTTATGAGATGTCTGCAGAGTAAAGTACCGGTACTCAGTTTCTGTCCTGGTGCAAAGGCACGTGTTTTGCTGTGCATCAGACGAATTAGAAGTGGCGGAGAACTCTGCCAACTATTACGCCTTACCTGCAAAGTAGTCATGTCAATTTTCTTATGTGGTTGGACATATACAACTCTTTTCGCACTCCCGCAAATTCTGTGGATAAACCCCGCCGTTCTTTCACCAGGTGGAAATTCAACCAGATTATTTCTGGCATCCGACCTCATGAACTTCAAGTTCTCATGTCCTTTTAATACAGTACACTTGCTTCTGATAAATGAACACAACTCCTCTTCAGATAAAGTGGACGGCACTTGTAGGTGATCTTCACCTTTATCTTTTATTGTTCCTACAAAAGAAGACATCAGATCAGCTGGTTAGATCTTTATGCAGGGGAGGGGATCATGAATTAATTTATCAGCTTGCATTTGGACAGCAAATTAAGTAATTTGCCACTACCTGGCACAGGCAGAAAATGGGGGTTTTCAACGTAAGTGGTTAAGGAAAAGATAGGTTGCACAACTTTGCAAACAGATAGCACTTTAATTTGGGGCTGAACTTGTATAAACTAAATAACTGTAAAGTCAAAATGAAATCAAGATTTTATCTCAATTTCTACTACCGGTATATACATGTACATTTTCACTGTCAGCAGTTGGGGAAGGAATACTGATATGCCCCTACCACGGATGCTTGTCCATGTGCATACAAAAAGTGAAACTGACTAAAATTGGTACAAAAGTGTCACCCACAGACAATGTATTCATACCAAGACCAGCAGCCTGCAACTGCTGCAGCTGCTTCCAGGAAAGCGGTCGTTTTGTGTCAGCTGGATCAGCCAACACAACAAACTTCATTGAGTAACTTGTTGTTGGACGACCACGACTCTTTGACTTTGATGCCTTCTTCCTTGGTGTGAAATGTCTCTGTCCAGTGGCTGGCACTGCTTGACCAGTTCTGCTGTTCTGAAATCTGAAGAAGACCTCAAATCACCACCTTTTGTGCAAACTGCCGGGTACTGTATTAAAAAAGAGTTCATTGATTATAGGCCTAGCCTACCTATGGTAATCTCAATATAGACATAGGCCTAACTGGAACTCTAGGCCTAGCATGCCTAGGCTAGGCCTATACCATACAAGCAAGGCCTACATGTAGGCCTAGGCTAGTGTGTGAATGCATGACTCTTCTTGTGTAGTGGGACTGTTCACTGTATGTATGTAGGCTAGGCCTAGCACTAGCTGGCCTACCGATGTTGATGTAGGCCTAGGCCTGCCTGCTGTGCAGGCCTAGCCTACCTACAAAAATGCTACATACATAGGCCTACATAACATATAGGCCTACATGACCACTGATGACCTACTCTTCATTCCAGTTCCGATTGGCGCGAGGTTTTTTAACGATAGCTCCGGAACGCCTGGACCGATTTTGATGAATTATACGTCAATCGACTTATCTTTCTTTGCGGTATCTTATAATCGAAGGTTCATCGCGATATTCCCACTATTTCTCGATATTTTGACCCCTGTACATTTGCACGGGAGCGTGTGTACAAAGTGTAGTTCCGCGAATTGTCCGCTGTGAGCGCTGGGTGTTCCGTGGTCGCGTCAATTTTTCGTAGGGGTGGGCAGCCACATGAACCGCGCTGTCGTCCACGTGCTCAACCTTTTCTCCCGCGCCAAGGCATGCAAGGTGGCGAGTGGATGTGTTGTTGTTGACGGAGTGCGCGAGAGAGATAGGCCCACATCTCTCAGTGTGTTGGCTGAAGTGAGTATTATCATCAGTTTATGAACCGTTGGCATTGATTTGTGTCATTTTATCGAATGGGAAAGACCAGATGAAGACTGTGTCGCTCGCCGTGGGCGTCTGCTGTACACACAAAATCACCGGTACAATGTACATAGGCTGCATGCATTCATACACACACACACACACATTCACCTGTACAAAGTGTACCATTGAAGGGTCAGTGTTAAGGGCTATTGTTGGGGTCAGGAACAGTATTCGGGCTATTGTTGGGGTAAGGAACAGTCTTAATGGTATTGGTGATGGGGGGATAGGGCCTAGGCCTAGCTTATGCAAAAATGCCCAGCCCAGTTGTATGTAGCAGCAGTGTCAGTGACAGTGTTGACTGATGAAGATATATTTCTTACTTTATAAGTACCGTACAACAATGCGAATGGATAATATATATACAAACACGATGTAGGCCTACACATACCGTAGGCCTGAAAACAAACTTTTAGGCCTAATAGGTCTAGGCGTAGGCCTAGGCTTAGTCCTACTAATGTACATATTTACACATGTCATAGGGCCTACCTATTTATAGGCCTACATCTATTTACATTTTATCACAGATGATTGAAAAATGATATTATATTGATATATAGGCCTATACATATTTACACATATCTATTTACATTTTTACATGACAAACGTAGACCAAGGCGGCTGCTAGGCCTGTCATTGACCAAAATCACAGTTAAAAAAAAGTAATCGCAGATGATTGAAAAAAGATATTCAGAGAGAGGGACGGAAATTTTATATATAATATATACATATACATATTTATATGTTTTTACATTTTTACATAACAATAAACATAGACCTAGGTAGGCAGCTGCTAGGCCTATGTCATTTACCAAAATCACAGTTAAAAAAAGTAATCACAGATGATTGAAAAATTATATTCAGAGAGAGGGACGGAACTTTTATATACCTACATACATATTTACACATATGTTTTTACATTTTAAAACAAAATCACAGTTGAAAAAAGTAATCACAGATGATTGAAAAATGATATTCAGAGAGAGGGACGGAAATTTGAATGTCATGATTGTTTTGCTCTTGATGTGTACTGTTAGGCTTTGTTAGCATTTTATTTCGTGATTTTTCATGTTTATTGTTCATTCCTCAGTATCTTCCTGCATTTTCTGCAACAAAATTCCTGGTTTGCCGCCTCAGCGTAGTCGTTGATGCCCACACAACAACAATGTGCCCAGAGATCACACAAGTTGCATTGAATCCAGTTGAGGGTGTTTTCTTTGTTCGTGAATGGAGGGGGGAATTTCCTCCCACAGCTCAGACATGCTGTGTTTTCGTCATCTTCTGAGCACATATCGTCATCATCATCGTCAATCTGAAACAAAAAAAAAATTATTTCCTCTTGGTCTTACAGAATGCTGTGCCGAGTGTGGTATTTGTCATTATTGTCGTCCACGATTCAAGGACTGCCAACCAATAGCTACAACCACAATCATATCATGCTGTCACATCCCATCACCTGAAGTTGAAAAGAATAATGGCCTTAGAATGAGGTTTGCTGAATTTAATATTGTTATACTCACCAACAGCTTTACTAGTTGATATTCATCTGATTGATCAATGTCATCGTCATCATCACCTGTACTGGCATCTTCCTCCTCGACATTGATGATGAACTCTGGGATTTCTTCCTCAATAAGTCCATCCAATTTCCAAAAGAAAGGTTCCACCTTTGTGACAACTTTGTTGATCTGTAAACAAAAATTTTCCTTTGTTTCAATGTGTTAGTTGCAGCCTTAATTTTTTAAATTTCTACATGGGAGTCATTTCTACACAGAATATTTGAAATACATGTAACAGGATAATATGAAAGGCCTCGATCAGTAGAACACAGTGATGTAAAAATTTCGAATGAAATCATGCAAAAACGGCATGTTTTTTCGTACTTAGCAAAAAACATGGCGTTACAAAAATTCCTTTTGTCCGATGTGGCTTTCATGAGAATTATGCAATGCTGATACCATTAGATAGCCAGGAAAATTTGCTACTGTGTCGGGACCAACTTCCTCCACCCGCCCATTAGATCGGAGATATTCAAGATAAATAGATTTTTGACCATGAGTGTACCTCTGCTTGCCAATCTTCAGCCGTGATTTCCTCCCGAGCCTTTTTCCACAGTTTCACAACGTCTTTTAGCTTAAATGTCTTATTATTTGCCTTGACATAGTTCTTCATTCTGTGGATTGAATGTAGTAAATGGAAACTTTCTCAATTGCAGGTTATCAAGCCAATTTATGAATCTGGATGAAGATAGAATGATTACCTCATCCTATCAGGATCAGATCAGACAGATGCATTCCACAACAAAGCATCAACATGATCAAGTTGAGAATGAAGAAAAAGCAGCAGTCCTGCACGATACATCAGTTGGAGTGGACCATTATGGCCGATTTTCATAAAACTACTGAAGTAGTCTGCTTATCTTTTGTGATGAATAACTAAGGATAAGTTTCACTTAGACTTAATTAGGTTTATGAATGGAGATTGGCCCTCCACTTCAATATGTCAATGAATTTGGCATTTGATTTGGAATGCCTGGTTTAAAGCGAATCTACATTCATTTTGTAAACAGAAGAATGATGTTCGTAAACATTGCCCTCACAGCCAATCAGAATGCAGGAAATTAGTGTTTGTAAACAAAGATTCGTCCCCTTTTGCATTTATTTTTTGGCTGACACATCGCTTTAAACAGTTTTGTACAGTCATCTGTTAATATTTACCTATTAACAAGGTTTTACATACCTTCCCCAAATACACTCAATGGGATTGAATTCGCAGTGACGCACAGGTGTCCTGAGTACCATGTGCCCATTCTCCATCGCTATTTTGTCAATTATGAACACTTGCTCAGGTTTGTTTACGGAAACTATTTTCAGTAACTCCATTTTCAATAAGCCCTCATCGAAATTGATGTTGTGTGCTGTGAGCCATTCTCTGATGTCGTCTTTTTTCCAACCTGAAACAAGATAGTTAAGAGTCACAAACTGAGAGAATGGCAAAATGGCTGTGGAGTTGCCCCTGCCCCCCCCCCCCCACAATTCACCAGCATTTGTATTGGGATGGAGCTACAAGTTTCATTTGTTTGGCCATATGCAGCTTATGACCATATGATATAAAACATAAAATATCACTGGCAGACCTGCCCACCCTAACTTTTTTTTTGTTTGAAATTCAATGCTGTGCCAAAACCAGTGTACATACGGACTGGCTGAATGAAATTTATTGTGACGTTAGATGACAATCATTTTGTCAGGTGTACAAGATTTCACTGAAGTGCCCTGAAAACTGTTGAAGTTACTGAAATCATAATTGGAGGGGGGGGGGGCACCTGACCTATGTCCATGACTGTACTTACTAGTGTTTGGGAACCTGCTGTCAGCAGTCTTGACATTGTGATAAGGTGCATTATCAAGGACAATTACTGATGGTTTTGTCAGGCATGGAATTAATTTGTCTGTAAACCACTCATGGAAACAATTCCAGTTCATATCCTGGTGATAGTCTGCCAGGCCTGACTTTGATTCGAATACCAGGCTGACATCATCCAGAAATCCATTCGAATTGCCGGCATCCAGAATGATGGCTCTTGCTCCCTTCCCTGATGGAATATACTTCCCACATTGGTTACAGTTTGGCGCCAGCTCAGGGAAGGGATTTTTGGATGTAGCGTAGTTCTCTGTCCATTGTCCTGGAATTGCATTGTATCATGGTTTAAAGGGACTAGGAAAATTTTTTCAAGCTTCGGTTATAATACAAAAATGCTAGTCTTTCGTGATAAGTTCCCACTGTCAATTCACTTTTTCAATTAAGTGTTAATTACTGGCACCCAGACAAATCAGTCATCACCACACCATGGAGTATTCACCACGTCACTGGGAACCTCTCGCTGTATGTTTTGTATGGAGCGAGCTTGTACTCTATTATGTTGATTATGTTCCCAGTGACGTGGTGAATGCTCCATGGTGTGGTGATAACTGATTTGTCTGGGTGCCAGTAATTAACAGTTAATTGAAAAGTTGAATTGGCAGTGGGAATTTATCATGAAAGACTAGCATTTTGTAATAACCGAAGTTGTCCTAGTCCCTTTAAGTAACTTATAGTCCTTAAAGGTGCTGTGGACTTAACAGATGTTTTCATCTTTGGGAAAATCTCTGAAAGTATTGCAGCTCTCTTGTTGAGAATTTCATGGTTGACACTATGGTTTATATCATTGATCCTGATGTAATATCAAGCAGCTCCTTCTATTGTTTCACCACTTTCTGTAATTAGTACTTAGGGGAAAGCAGTCATCAGCAGTTCGTTTCAAAACATCTATATACAGCCTGGACTATGTACTGTTACATCAGGCAGTAAACAGTGAAGTTTTTCAAACAGGAATAGTTGAAAATTTTTACTGTAAGATTCCTCAAGTTTCTGTTTTATCCAAGGGCTGCGCTGAGTAGCCTTTTGGCAGTAGGCCTAAATAGGTATTGTGCAAAGGGGAATGGACTGACCAATTCTTACAGATTTTCAAGTAATGTGTCAGTCAAAACATAACAGACATGTGAGGTCACTGCCCTTAAACTTGGAAAGAGTTCACTTGACATTATTCAATTCATCACCCTTGCCCCACCATGAGTGGTTTAGGCCCATGTGTTGTTGTTGGTCTGTTATTTCAAGACTTGTAATCGTGCATAAAACCCTGTGGCTCAGACTTGAAGCAAGTTGAAATTGGGCAGTATAACCCATATTTCTATCCTAAAAAAGCCCTGTCATGATGGAACTTGTTTGTTTTCTTTGGAATAATCTTATCCAAGAATATTTAGTCCAAGTCTCTATGGAAAATATTGATTCCTTCAGCAATTTCTAAGGCATTCAAAAGGACTAATTACAGGAAGTAGTGAAACAATAGAAGGAGCAGGTTGATATTATATCATGATTTTGGACCATAGTGTCAATCATGAAATTTTCAACAAGATAGGTGTAATACTTTTCGAGATTTCCCCGAAGTTGAAAACCTCTGTTAAGTCCCCAGCACATTTGAGATTCTGATTTAATGGCCATTAAAAGTCTTGAACACAAAGACAACTTGTGCCCGCCGGGTAATATTTTTCGCATGTCTGCCTTTAAAACATGATGACCCACACACCTTGTTTGCAGTCATTTGCATTTATCCAGGACTCATCTAAGTATACAATGTCGTAGCCTTCTCTTCGATACTTTCTTATCTTCCTAAGAAAGGAGTGGCGGGCCTCAATTACATCTTTTCTTTCAGCAAAGAAACGCTTGCCACCCTTATTTATGTACCTGAAATAACATGTTCCAGTTCATGCAAGATGTTCTATCTTAAAAGCCTCACTGAATTGAATTCAGAAGGTGCTTAAAGCAATTTATCAGACCAAAGAATTTGAATGCAAAAGGGGACAAATCTTTGTTTTATACAAACACTAATTTTCTGCATTCTGATTGGCTGTGCGGGCAATGTTTACGACTGGCTATTTTAAGCAGTAACTCACCGAAAACCTAATTTTCGCACAACTCTATAAATTGTAGTTCTGCTGGCCTTGATTCCTGGAAGGATGATAGCACGTATTCAACATAGATAACATAACAATTGGTTTATGTAACATTTCAGTGAACCATTTATGCCCATTTATTTTATGGTCATACCAAAAATACATGTAGATATCCATTTTTGGTGGTACCAGTACATACCTTTTTCATTAGTGAGAACTGCATGAAGCGAGTCGATGGTGACATGGCATTTCTGCAGATACATCTCGTGGATTGTATTTCTGATTATCTGCTCGTCGAAACTATCCACAACGGGTTTTCTCCCGCACTTGTGGTTACAGGTATCGGTGTGGTTTCTGAAAATTTGATTTAGTGATTGTGCATTTTGGTTCATTGAAATGAAAACACGAGTCTGTACTCGAAATATTCAACTACATGTACAGTGAACCCTATCTTAGTGGACACCTCGGCCAGGACACATAGATCTGTTAACAAAATTCAGCCCCAGTATGGTTAGTTGTATTCTATTCATTTTGATCTCTGTAATTAGGACACCTCCCTGTTGAGGACAGCAGGTAAAAATGCCAAGGATGTCATCAGGGAGGTCAAAATGTATAGAAATTGCCTGTTGAGGATGTAACAGAGAGGCGTCCACTAAGGGAGGTTCAACTTGGATTATGCAGTGACGAGTGGGGCGGCTTAGCTGATCAATTAATTGTGCACTCACCCTTAAAAGCATGAAACTTGGCAGATGGAGTAGGCCTAAAGCATGGCGCACACAGGCGATTTTTTGAGCGATTTTATAGGCGATACTTGGTAATGGTCTTAAAAAGGAATTAAATTTGGTGCTTCATAGGCTGTAGACACCCTGTCTAACCATGTGCCAAGTTTCATGCTTTTAAGGGAAAGTGCACAAACTCCTCTTTGGAACTAAGCTGTCCCACTACTAGGCAATGCTCTACAAATCAGAAGAGAATTATTAGCATTTGCTAGTTTTTTATTTAAATATGCTTTAGGCCACATAAAAAAATTACAATGTACCGGGTACTTTTCTCATCAGCGGCCGGACAGTTCTTTCGTGCCAGGTATATATTTGGTTAAATTTTTTTACCTGTATTATGTCTCCCCATTCCCGGGCCGACCTTTTAGGTACATTTCAATGTTCAAAAATATAAATTATAAATTGACCTGGTCTATCTTTCTCCGTAAAATTCATTGAAATTTAAGTATAAAATATAAAATCTGTGGCCCCATGCATGAACACGATAACCCACATTTGGTAAAATTGATAAAATAAGCCCTGCCAATATACTCTCTCTTTAATATGATGTACTTAAGTATATCCCTAGACATGAGTTTGTGGGTTATCCTATTCATACATGGGGGCCACAGAAATATAATTGCCCTGATGGAGTCGGAACCTTTTCACCAATGTTGTTCTGATGAGAAACAATTTATTTTTGTTATGTGGCCTTATCTTCAAATTAGGCCACATAAAATAAATAACTTGTTTCCCATCAGAACATTGGTGAAGGTAAGGTCCGTCAGGGCAATTTATATTTTATATTTAGATTTCTAGGAATTTTATGGAGAAAGATAGACCAGGGCAATTTATAATTTTCCTTTTGAAGAAAATGTACATCAAAGTTACCACAGTTCGGGGTCATGAAGGTCGGCCCGGGAATAGGGAGACCACACACACGTGGCAAATTCAGGCCTGTCACAACTGTTTACAACCTGTCAGTGTCAGGTTGCCAGAAGTGACTTTTTACACATCATGCTGCCCTGGAAAATGAGTGTTTTTTATCTTTGAAAATACAAATTTTTATTCAGCTGTGTTTATTTTGTCAGGCCGGTCCATTTATAATTTATATTTTGAAAATATAAAATATAAAAAAATATCCACCCGGCACGAAAAATCCGTCCGGCTGCTGATGAGAAACAAGTAATTTTTTTTTATGTGGCCTTATGGATTAATTGCATTTTGCATATAAACATGAAAAAGTTACCTGGTGTCCGAGTCTTTTACATCCATGCCCTTGGTAAATCTTTGTACGGTCCTCACAGGAATGCTCATGATCTTTGAAATCTTCATGTTATCTGACATATTGTTTAATGAAATGTGTCTATTTTGTCTGGTGAATAAATGTTGTACATACATGTAACTTGTGTAAACAATTACTTACATTTCTGGTTAATCTGCACATATGAATGACAGAACAAACTGTGCGGAGAGGGACACAGTTGTGACATTACACAGGGTTCTTCCCCCATAAAAAAGTAATAAGGCCATGTAAAAAAAATAATTGGTTAACATCCCCTCCCGCCATGGAAATCACCCCCCTCAAAAAAATTTTTATTTTTTATTTTCCGAAAAACCTTTTATAAAAAGCCAAGAGTGATAAAATTGTAGGCTGGGATGCTCAAATAAAACAACACAGTTATTAAAGGATAGAAAGTAGTTTTTGTTTCAATTCATACCTAATACATTTGAAATTTCCCTCAAGTCGCCATGATTACCATGGTAACATGCATCTCAAAGTCAATAAAAAATAAAATAAAAACCTCCCGCCCTCCTCAGAAAATTGAGAGTGGAAGGATGCTAACCAACTATTTTTTTACATGGCCTAAAAAGTCATAAAATATGGAAGTCTGAAAATAAGGTCTAGAAAGTAATGATATTTTGTGCAATTTTTACATTTATTGAGGAGCAAATGAAAGTGAAGCTGGAAAGTCATACAGAAGTCATTAAAAAGTCGTACTTTTCTTTCCTGGCTCAGGGGGAAGAACCCTGTAACAGACGTATTGTGGCAGTCTGTGACATATTTCTAAATTATTTTAAGGCCCACATTACTTCATCATAACACTCTGACGTTAGAAATCTTATGATATATAAAAAAAGGCAACATAAAGTGTCAGAATTGCCAATAATTCATTGTCGCAGCAAAACTGTCTTGATTGTGACTGTCTTCAGTCAGGGATGTCTTCATCAGAACTTTTCTTGTCATGATTATCTCATGTCAGAACTTACTGGAAAACTCCTTTTCGGTCATCACTAAAAGCTCTGTACATTTTTTTACTGCATCCACCGTTGACCGGTGGTAATGCCGGTGTTTTGTAGCTTTCTTGCGCATTTTTGCGGCGAATTTGGCCGAGAGACGCTGACGGGCTTCTCCAGACGCAGGACGGATAACGCGACACCTAGTGATCGAACGAAGAGTTTCAACGGCTTGCATCCCCCGGAAAAATGGACCGATCTGACGTTCAGCGGTAATGACGTCATTTCAACGGAGTGACGGGACAGTGCGGAAAGGTGACCGGGCCGCGAAAATGACATTTTGGTCAATTTCGACGACTTAACTGCAGTAAAGTCCGATGAACCTTCGATTATAAGATACCGCAAAGAACGATAAGTCGATTGACGTATAATTCATCAAAATCGGTCCAGGCGTTCCGGAGCTATCGTTAAAAAACCTCGCGCCAATCGGAACTGGAATGAAGAGTAGGCCTACCAGAATTACATAGGCTAAATGTAGGCCTAACGTGCATCACATTTTCAATCTCCGAGAATCGGCATAGACCCTACCATCCGGTAGGCCTACCTACACTCTAGGCTACCGGTAGGCCGGTATGACCTATAGATCCATAGCGTCAATTGGCATGATTGGGACCTTAGGCCCTAAATGGAGCGTGCATCACATTTTCAATCTCCGAGAGTCAAATAATGACAAGCAAGCGGTATACTATCAATATATTGATAGTATACCAAAGTTGCCCAACATAAGAAAAAGTATTGATCAGAGATTCTCTTCAATCACCTTTCGATACAAAAAACTTTCAGTACAAAGTGATATCGTCGGCGGAAGGGCCCAAACAGGTTTCAAAGTTTCGCATTTTCAACTTTACAGCTGCACAAAACCGCGTTGTGCAAAATTTTCTTCCAGAAACGATATTCCTATGAAAGCGCCTGACAGACCGAACTTATTTTGGTACAGACATAAAAAATCAAAGAGGTGGTAGTCTAGAAATTAATGATTTTCATGTCAAAATTTCGTCCATTTCAAGCCCCCACATGGTCCTCCAGCAGCATGACGTGACCATGGTGACAGCGTCACAACACTGTGGCGTGCGCCACGTGACTTCCACTCCACGACGACGTCATCATGCCGTTGACAGTAGAGGTGCGTTCACACTGAATTCGTTTTGACACCGTTTTCCGCAAAACGTTTCACGGAAAACGGTTCGAGTGTGACCCGACCGTTTTCACACCGTTTTCAAACCGATTGAAAAGCGCGCCACACTGGATTCGCCGTGAGAACGCGCGCCATCTATTTATGGTAACTTTAACAAGGCGGTCAAGGTCACATTCATTCAAGATGGACGCCTTGGACAGGACATGCAGGATGGAGATCAATGTGGACAATGTTCATCATGTTCATGACCATCGACCTCGGCGTAACCTTTTTTGGCCATTTATAACTTGCTCTTTCGTATGCAAGCACAACAACGACATCGTAGGATGCTACGGTATCAGCATTTAGCCAGGGAACGACGTCGTAGATTCGAAGCGATTCAGAATGAAGAACGAATGAGATTCGTTTTCATGCTGTTGCTGCTGCTGAATAGGCCTTATCATGCTTATCGCACCTAGCACATGGCTAATCAGCATAAAATCAGCGAAGCGGAACGGGCCCAACCATCAGCGCCCCCGCAGTACATTCACAATGCATCGCCCTATGCATGGCCTGCATTTTTTGTAAACAATGGCCAATAGGCCTAAAAGCAACTTCCAAAAGCCGGATGTGCCAAAACTAACTAGCTACGTGGGAGGCGTTATGAAGTGATTCAAATCGGTCAAATATTGACTACCGATCGTTCTCGCGATCGCAAAAAATCGATGGTTAATTCCAAAAGATTACATTCCAAGAGCACATGTCATGATGTTATCATCATGGTGGCCCTCACGTGTCAGTTATTGACCAATCAGCGTGGGGTTGCACGATAATATGATAATGTTTTGGTGTTGTTTACATGGACTAATCATCGATTTTTGGCGATCGCGAAGACGATCAGTGGTCAATAATTGATCCACTTGAATCACTTTATACCGCCGCCCACATAGCTAGTTAGTTTAGGCACATCAGGCTTTTGGAAGTGACTTTTATTGGCCAATGTTGACGAAAAATGCACGCCATGCACAGGGCGATGCATTGTGAATGTACTGCGGGGGCGCTGATGGTTGGGCCCGTTCCGCTTCGCTGATTTATGCTGATTGGCCATGTGCTAGGTGCGATAAGGCCTATGCTGACCTATTTATGAGGTACAATGTACATGTTGATGTAGGCCTAGGCTATGCTGAGGAAGGCGGTAGGCCTAAGGCCTGGACCCTGGTCAAATTGCACTGGGGCGTAGCCCTAGTAGGCCCTAAGGGCAGGGGGCTGGTGGGCTAATCGGCCTCGTTGTCTACCGGTATCATCAGATTTAGGCCTAGGCCCAGCTTACCATGCTTAGGCCTACCAGTCTACACCATCACGGTAATGCGTGACTGTAGGCCTAGGCCTACATTCGCCTGTACAAAATCAATGTAGGCCTATAATAGGGCCCAATTTTCAAAAACTTTTAACTTCTTTAAAAAAACCTTTAATTTAAAAAACCTGCCATAGGCCTACATGTATTCATGTTCAACACACATAGGCCTAGGCCTACCGGTAACACGATTCAGGAAGAATTTTGAGTTTTTTTTTCAATGCTGAATTTGTACACAATTCTTGAAAAAACGTACCGGTACCTATATGTCGTTGTGGTCTTACAGTACAGAATCACGGTATACCGTGATGGTGTAGACTGTGTACATGTACATACATTTATATTGATGTAGGCTAGGCCTACGAGGCCTAGGACAGGCTTAGTTAGGAGGCTACATCATTCTAGATGTAGGCTAGCTAGGCCTAGGCCTAGCTCATGAGCAAAAGGCCCTGGGGCCGTGATAAAACATCTTAAGTGGCACTATTTTTATTGTTCCAAACAAAAGATAACTGGATGTTTTATGCATGCGGCCCCTTGACTGGTTTTGTTGGCATGTTGGTACAGCCTCCTCCTGTTTGTCAAAAAGTCGGCCAGAACATAAAACTATACATATATAAACACGGACTGAGGCCTAGGCTAGCTCCTACACTGAATGTACCTCACGAGCTACATCATTCCCCCCCCCCCATTGATTGATGTACATGTACATGTAGCCTACACAACATCATGTGATGTGTTAACCTGCAAAACCGTGGTCGGTATACCTATAGGTATAGCGTGATTGTGTCAACTGGTGTAGCCTACCTCCTACCTACCTCCATCATGGTAAAACATTAACATTGCTTGCCAGAGAAATGTCTCAAATAGGGGGCCTACACTGTAACCATCAGTAATACATACATGTATTTCACTATGGACATGATGGACTGAGCCTTTGGCTTTAAATATCTTTGGCAAAATAGTAATTCCGAATAGGAAAAACATACTTTTTGTTGCTTATGAACCAACCTTAGGCCTAGGCCTATACAGTGGGTCCAGGTTTATGAAATATCATGTTTCACAATCACACTGTGGGATAGGCTCAATAAACCTGCAGCTGCTGAGATTTGGCGTGAAAAGGACAAAATATTTTTTTTTTATTTGTGTGTGTGAAATATCTGTAAATATTTTGGCATGGCTACAGTGAATCACATTCAGTGTTTGTCATTACCCTTTTGGAAAAAATGGCCGATTTTGGCAAGGTATCTGTAGCCAAAGGGCCAGAGTATCCCGGTCGAGTATCCCACTCGGACACCCTGCTACCCACCCCTTTTGGCGCGATCGACGGAATGCACGTCCCCATCAAAGCGCCACATGAGAACCCAGCCGATTATTATACGGAAACATTTCCACTCGGTAGTCTTGCAAGGTGTTTGTGATTGGAAGTGTCAGTTTACAGATGTTTTCATTGGATTCGCCGGACGAGCTCACGATGCTAGGATCTTCGCTAATTCCACACTGTACGAACTTGGAGTAAATGGACGGTTGTTACCTCATCAACCCCGTGTTATTGGGGGCCATGCTGTACCCTTGCTCTTGATTGGTGACCCTGCGTATCCCTTATTACCATGGTTGATGAAACCTTTTGCACACCGAGGGCATTTAAATGGTCCACAGCAACTATTCAACCGACGGCTATCTCGAGCTAGAAACACAATTGAAAACACTTTTGGACGATTAAAGGGCAGGTGGAGGTGTTTACTCAAGAGAAATGACTTCCACGTAGAAAATGTGAATCATATCATCCTGGCCTGTTGTATTCTACACAATGTTTGTGAGGTTCATAACGAAAGGTTCAATCCAGTATGGGAGGAAGAAGCACAAGCATATGAACACTGGCTTGAGGGTCTCAATAATGGTGAAAGATTCCAGCGCTTAAGAATGGAGAATCAAAACGTGAATCACAACCAGCATGATATGGATGTAGGCAATGCAATCCGAAATGCTCTTGTCCAGTTTTTTCAACACTGAGTTTTAGGCTGAATCAGAACTCCTTGTGTGTTTTGGAGAGGGGGAGGTATTATTAGCTTTCATGGACTTGGATCAGCTTTTGGACATCCTCCCANACACTGACTTTATCATTGGATCCAAGAACTGAGCTTTGTACAGGAAAATGGGACCCGATGTACAGCTAACTTTTGAATGGTTGGATTTACACCCCATAAATGTATTATCAACAGATAGAAACATGGTGCCTCAGAAGCAGATAAGCATGTTCTTAATTGTTTTCAGTAGTTATGTAATAAGAAATTACGTTTTTATGCAAATTAACACAAAATGGGTCAAAATAAATAAAAACGTCGTTTGCAATTACCTAATCAGTTTAAAATTACTAAAAGCATGCTTATATGATTATAAGGCACCATGTTTCTATCTGTTGATAATACATTTATGGGGTGTAAATCCAACCGTTCAAAAGTTAGCTGTACATCGGGTCCCATTTTCCTCTACAAAGCCCAGTTCTTGGCTCCAATGATAAAGTCAGTGTCAACAACTTCAACATCAATTTTGACGTTACCATGGTGATCTGACTTGGGCGCCCCTTCTAGGATTGAAGTACTATTAAAGGAACATTTGGGCAAAAAATGGCGCTTTTGTCCAGTTTGTCCCGATTTTTCTCGTTATTGACTGTACTATATGTCTGGCGTCGTCGTCCGTCGTCGGCGTCACGCAAAAACGACCTGAACGCTCTAACTTGAGAATGCTTCGGAATTTTCGTCTCCAATTTTGTATGGTGATACCTCATGACATGACGCTTCTCGCTATTGAAAATCGGCTGGATCTGATTCCTACTTTGGCCACCATGGGGCACATAGTGAAAACACAAAGTTTGCGATTACTCCTAAACTGGTCATCGAAACTTCATGAAATTTTTATGGTGGGTGTATCCAGTCAGGGTACACAACATATCAGACGGGTTTTTGATTACACCTACATTTCAAGGTCGCAGAGGTCAAAAGCTGAAATCTGATTGGTCAACGACGTGAACGCTCTAACTTGAGAATGCTTTGGAATTTTCGTCTCACATTTTGTATGTTGATACCTCATGACATGACGCTTCTCGCTATTGAAAATCAACCGGATCTGATTCCTACTTTGGCCACCAGGGGCACATAGTGAAATGACAAAATTGGCGATTACTCCTAAACTAGTCATCGAAACTTCATGAATTTTTTTATGGTGGGTGTATCCAGTCAGGGTACACCACATATCAGACGGGTTTTTGATTGGACCTACATTTCAAGGTGACAGAGGCCGAGGGGTTATGCCCGCAACAGCGTGGCTATTTTCTCATTTGATCTCCAACCGAGACAGCACGGTAGAGTACGGTGAATATAGGGTGACTCTCTATACTCATAATGGAAGTAAAACATTGTAGACACTACAACAATTAAATATGTGAATTTTGGATTTGATATGTGCATCATGTGTTGATTTTTTTATCCCCTATTGCTTAGTCTAATGACCAGGGTTCTCATTTGGAAAATTGCCTTAGCACACAAAAAATGCTTCTGTTACTGAACTTAGCATATTTTCTGAGCTTCAACCATGCTTGATGTATTTTTTAGCACGAATGAGAACTCTGAATGACTGTGCATTACTGGGACAGATTTAAGGATTATGTGCCTCAGGGTTGAAGATACATTGGTAATGACCAGGGTTCTCATTTGGAAAATTGGCTCAGCACACAAAAACTGCTTCTGTCACTGAACTTAGCATATTTTCTGAGCTTCTCTCAATAGTACATGTAGTAGCATAAAAAATGTGCTTTGACTCTTGAACTTAGCACGCAAAATCATATCTTTAGCTTCCTTAAATGTAACATGATAAATTGTAACATAACATGATAATATGTGCTTCCCAACTTGCTCGTCACGTCGACTCATGGGCGCTGCCATTTTGAATCTGTGACGTCATTTTTTGGCAATGCAGCAGAGAAAATAAACACCACTAAAACTAGTATTTTTATCTCCGAACGAAATAAAAATTATAAAATTTACCTACCTGATTTAGAATGGGAATATCCTATCCTTTCATCGGAAAACATCAAGCCATGCCGAAAAAGACGTTATCCATGAATTATTTGTCGTTTTAGATGCAACATTCTGGCACCCGGCCAAAGTCGCGCCAGGTGAACAGCTGATGAAAACTGGGTCAATAGACCTCATTTCTTCATATAATGGTATTAATACGCCTGATAATGTTCGTTACCAGAAACAAAAAATAGTACTGGAACCCAATCACGCCCAAACAAGGTCGGTACATCCGCATTTTCCTTCCACGAAGCAAGCACGTTTGCGGAGCGGCCGTTATAGGGCCTACTAATGGCTCCAACAATTTTTACATTTAACTCGCCTACAGCTGTTTCTTCTGTCTTCTCCCCAGCACAGTGCCGACACATGTGTTCTGACCAAGGGAAACCCTTCAAAACACGTTGAAGTGGCCCTTGCAGCTTTAGAAGGTTCGACTCAGCATCCACAAATCAAGAAAGAACAGGAGTAACACACATTCTGCTGGAGGACACTTCATCATGATCACTGTTGACCGATGTAACTGCAGAAACCATAGGCCTACCAGACAAAATTGATAGTACTAGTATGTCAAACATGAAAATATAAATTTATTTCAACCCAACAATCATATCTGCAATACAGAACGAGGTAACCAGAATAACTTATAACACAACATCAACATTATCTTGACTGGAGTCTGTCCCTAAAAGAGGGGCATGTTCCAACTACTGTATTTGTGAGCATCTCTTTTTGGCTTCAATATACATACATGTAGGAAATTCTCAGTTTATCGGTCGTTGATGGAAATTTTCTAAGGGCTGGTTCATACTAAACGCGGCGACAGACTGGCGAGTAAACAGCGCGTCTGAAAGCCTTCAACCAATTAGGCAGGTGGTAACACGGACCGAAGAATCTGATGGGTGGAACGCCTGCAGGACGCGCCACGTACGCGCCAGTCTGTCACCGGCTTTACTCGTGGACCGTCAAGCACATGAAACTGATCGCAGGTTTCCAAGGCGTATGTGGATACACACTGAAATTGATCATAGTCGGCATAACATACGGAGGGCGTATGAACCAGTCCTGAGGGTTGTTTCATACTCCGTCCGTATGTTATGCCGACTATGATCAATTTTAATGTGTGTCCACATACGCCTTGGAAACCTGCGATCAGTTTCATGTGCTTGACAGTCTGCAATCAAGTATGAATTGGCCCTTAGTATAAAAACTCGGCCCACAAAGGAAGAACTAGTATGAATGGTATAAAAAGGTCAGATCAGTTTCTTGGCAAGTTCTAGCCCAAGTGGTCTTTGGATTGATTTTGGGAGGGATCAATTGCAACAGGCCCCCCACTGATCGGTTTCACAAAAGTGGTCAGGGGTTCTATTGGGAGTTCTATTGTTGCCAAATGCACATTTTGTGGTTTGGACTCAGTCATGTGCATTTTTGGCAAACATGAATTTTACCCATGGCTGGTCTTTGTGAAATCAATCCAAAGTGCACTTGGCCAAGAACTTGCCATGAAACTGATCTGACCTTTTTATCATTCGTTAGTCCTCTTCTGGGCCAAGTTTTTGGACTTAGAAAATTTCCATCAACGACCAATAAACTGAGAATTTCCTGTATCAGACCAATGTCAGGACTAGACAGTTTCATTAGTATTTTGGACTAGGTTTCGCTAAGGCTGCAATCACATACAACAACACGCTATACATACGTGCATGTTAACAAACCCTTCACAAAATGGTAAAAGCCTTTGTTAACAGGCATGTACGTGTAGTGTGGCGTGTACCTCTATGTGATCGCAGCCTTCACATAGAACTACATGCTGCACGTACACACCTGTTAACAAAGGCTTCAAAGTGAAGCAAAAGCTTCAAAGTGAAGCCTTTGTTGACAGGTGTGTACATATATCGTGTAGTTCTATGTGACTGCAGCCTTAGAGGATGCAGTTTTAGTTTTCATCATTGAGCAAATCAAATGAAGAGCTCAGCACACTGAAAATGTTCTTGTGTTGATCTTGACGTTGATTTGTGGAAGACCCTTGCTGTGGCGTACAAGGCACTGCATGGCTGGGGCGTGAAAGGCATCGACTGTGACATGGAATTGGAATGTGGCATGGAATATCTACGAATAGGACCTGGACCAATATCTGGATGACTGACAACTGGAGGTGGATACGATGCGACTGGTCTTGTTGCTGCAGCTTGTTGAGCAGTGTTAGCTGCAATAAATATATCATGTTGGAGTGAAAAGAACATTTTGTTGATATACTGTATACCACTATAGTCATGTACCATAAATTGTGGACCATGTTTACATGGCGTCAGTGACGTCGCAATGCATCAGTGTTGGATGCACTACGGCGTCACGTCACGTCATCCGCAATTTTCGGTACACATCTATAGCTTTTAGGTCTATTACTGCCATATTAACCCTGAAAAAAAAACAATGCAGGTGGCTATTGTCATTTATTTTATGGTCACTGATTCTGGAATTTTTTTCTAAACATTCAGCATCAAGCTGCATTGAGATGATCCCCAAGTTCCTACTGTCTTCAAGCACTCACCTACAGAATTTGGCATGAACATGAACCCCATCATTTCCTTCATCATAGCCATATTCTGCTGGAACTCCTGTTGTCTGAGCTCTCTTTCTGCCGCAAGATGCCTCTGGAACATTTCTTCCTCATGCTGCCTGAATTCAATTCTCGACTCATCCTGATGCCGGAAAAAATCATCTAAAATTCCTGCAAACTGGTCTTTCTTCTGCTTTTTGGGTGTCGGCTTCGAGAAATCTGAAAGGGTAATTGATTTAAATTATCTGAGAAACGTCAGTCCTGCAGGCTGTTGCAAATCACTTTTTCTCCATTACAAATTACTGGGGGGNATAGCATAATTGGGTAAATATCAGGAAATCCACAATGAACTCTATAGGGGTGTGAGTATGGGCTTGAGGCTGACCCCCCCCCCATAAAACTCAATGAAAAGCCATGATGCCTACCATTTACAAGTCTCTTGCAACTACTTTCCTTGGGCTCTTTGATGTCACTTTTACCTCCTCCTACTTTGGAATGAACCTTGGCCTTTGCTTTCTCAGCAGATCTGTTGGAAGATGTGGAGGATGTTGACAAACTTGAGGATGTTGATCCTGTCCTTGGATACTCCCTTCTGTCATCCAAGGTCTGACCATCTGCACAAGAAAAGTATATTTAAAAACAAAGGTAACAGCCAGGTCACAGCAACTAATAACATCTGCATGTCAAAATAGTTGCCCAGAAATTCAGAAATTTACAATACCAATACTGGTATTATAACAACAGGGCCCACCTGTATGCATAAAGGTGGAATAGGCCTGAGCTAATTCCAGGTGTAGGCCTAACCGAACGTTATAACGTGTGAACTGGTGAAGCTCGGCCTAGGCCTATACCTGGAATACATGCAAGTTCACCTTTATGCCTGCCTTTATGCATACGGGCCCAGGTGTTTAGCCTCGCTACCGGTAGGCCCTAGGCCTTTATAAAACCTCTACGCCTAGGCCTTCGTACCGGTAGCCTACTGTACAGAAAAAATGGCCTGATAGACACTACGGTACTTTATTTATGTACCCGGTACATTATTCATTAGGCATAACTTAGGTAGATCATTTGACAGCCAAGAAAGACAGCTACAATACCATGATACCGGTAGGCCTAGGCCTAGGCCTAGGGGGCTAGGCCCGGGGCCTAGGCCTAGGCCCTACTAGGCTTAGGCCTACCGGTATTTGAAATTAGGCCAACTGGTAGGCCTAGGCCTAGCTAGGCCTACCTACCTACCTGATGCTGCATCACTCATGAAGGGGTCGTCATCGCCCTGGCATGCTTGATCTTGGTCCGATTCCTCACAATCACTCAGCCCACCGGCATCATCAACTTGCACCAGCGCAAGGCCATGCAGGCCCAGGGCATCGTCTGCTAGTGTATCGACTACTGCACCAGGGTTATGGAGGGGCCTTGCACACAGGACTTGATCCAAAATATCAAATTCCTCCTCCGTGAGGAGACTTCTCCCGCCGGATTTGCGCCTCCTTAGGAATAGAGGTCCAACATTTAGAAAAAGTGGTCCTAGGCGGACTTCCGTTACGACAGAAATCTAGGATCCCAAGTCCTACTCAAAATTAAAGAAAACTTCAGGGTTGATATACATCTGGGAATGAAAAATATGTGCAGAATACTTTGAGTTATGCACATGATGTACATAGCTCAAAGTATTCTGCACATATTTTTCATCCATTCGCAGTGAGGTGCTGCGACACAATTTGAAAACCGCCAAGCACGACCAGATGAAAATGGGGCCGTGATTTGGTCCCTGCGGGGATATAGTCATGACAAGATCACCCTCGGTAAAATGTCATGTAGGTTGCATATAACTCCGGTTAGAGTGCACTATGCTCTATTCCTCTCCGGAATCCTCGCCAGGCACATCGTTCACTTGCCCTTTCAGACGTCGATACATCAGGTCCTCCGTCGGACCCGCTTTCCTAGGAACGCAAGTCCGCCGGACCTGGTTTCCTCGGAATGCAAGTCTGCCGGACCCGCTTTCCTCGGAATGCAAGTCCGCCGGACCCGCTTTCCTCGGAATGCAGGTCCGCCGGACCTGCTTTCCTCGGAATGCAAGTCCGCCTGACACGCTTTTCTAGACATACAAGTCCACGGACCAACATTCCTCGAAATCAGAGTCCGACAGACCTACGACTAGAAATCGAAGTCCAAAAGACAATGTTGTGTAATGATCGAAGGTGACAAGAAAAAAAACAAAAAAAAAACAGTTCCCCGACAGGGAGTCGAACCCGCAGTATTTCCTTAATGTGCAGGTCCCCGAACCACTACACCACGAGTGACCGGCTGACCGACGACCGAATATTTTAGCTATTTGAATGCATGTCCTATTAAAGAGCTATACAGATTCTATTGTGCATTTGAAGGAGAAGGACTTCGGTTACGGCGAACTTTGATTTTTGTCACTGCTGTAAAAGAAATCTAAGTCCCCTAGTAATCAGAGTCCTATACATTTAATATAGGATTGGTAACCCAGGAACGGACGTCCGGGTGGGACAATGCTTCCTAAGGACTGGGGGCCCTCCGGGCCCCCATTCCTTAGGAACCAAGGTCCGTGGGACCTTGGTTCCGGGCGGACCTGCATTTCTTTCACACCGGCGTCGTAGCCCTGTTGGGTTTTTGCCGGAGGTATGGAGTCCACAACAGGCTACAGTCCACCTGTGTGGGGTCTTTTACTTGCCCTGGCATAGACACTCAGGTACAAGGGACCACGGCTTTCAGTCCCATCCGACGGACCCTCTAATATTTCACAATTTTATGCGCCTTCGCCCAGAGTCGACCTCGCGCCGACCCGTTACACCGACCCTAACCACTTGACCACCGGGCTTAGACGAAATGCTGATGGTGTAGACATGCCTTTATCAAAAACATGTTTTCGAACTGTCTTGCAAAAGTTGCAGATCCAGTCCACACTCTGCAAAAAAAACCGAAAACAACGGTGTTTTGGTAATGTTGCAGCTGGGTGTTTTTGAAATGTTTTGAAAATGTTGTTGGTGTAGACACGCCTTTCAAGTCGCACGGGAAATAAGCCGAAACGTACTGAGCTGACACCAGGAGATACTGAAGGAAAAGGAATCACTCAGACTTCACAATTCACATTCAGGCAATAATAAAATTGACAAATGTAACCCTCCACCACAAAACCAGTCATCAGTCACTCTGAGGTTTAGCAAGTTGTGACCAGCGTATTTATTGTTCACAAAGTGACGTTATTTTCGTACCAGATCACTTCTGGTCACAAGGCCTTAGTCCGTTTATACTGCACCAACTGGCAGGAAATTTCACTAATAAGTGTAATGTAACGCCAAGTGGTGTCTCGTATAGTAGAATTTACATATCATTTGCGGGCTTTTTTTTCAAGAAATCGACACTTTTGTTTGGGTTTGTGTGGACGAATGTATAGAGCATCATAAAACTGAATGTTTGTGCAGTTGTGCATTAGCTGAACAAGACCTTTGAGATCTTGATCCAGAAATGCCAAGACCCGTAACACCACGTGTCCAGACACCAGAGCTGTATTTTTAGCCATACCTGGTTGTTCTGTTTATTGCCCTCCCACCATCTGTTGGATGGTGATATGGGAAACGAAGTACTATAAATATGTATTTAGCAGCGGGGGTGAACAGGTAATTGGAAAAGCCCGCTAGTATACCTGGCTCTCATGCCCGCGAGAAAAATGTCTCATAAAATCATTATTTTCTGCTCGATTTGAAAAATTTGAACACATATTTGACATAGGCCTACCATCAAATTTAACATTCGCTGGTAACACTCACAAACACTGCACACGTCTTTGTGTTGGGTTGTTTAGTTTTGGCAGAGGCATTAATCTCCCTGGATTACATAACTTCCTCCTTATCAGTACCCCGATATTATGGGAAATATCGGGGTATATTAGGTGTCTGGCTCAAAGGGATGCAAATGTATTAAATGTGTAAGAAATAACGAGGGCATGCAAAAAAATAATGAAAGTATACGACCACTACACAACGATGTGTATCAAGATCTCCTTCTCTACTTATTTTCAACCGTATGTATTCCTTCATCACCGAGAAATAAGCAGATTAAAGCTGACAGGTCAGATATACTCTCCGACTTGTATGCAAAAAAATTTACGCTCAACTTCGGCAGACCACGAGGCTGCCGAAGTCGAGCGTTCGGTAATGTTCGTAATGTACACTAAGCTTCCTACCTTGAAACACCCATTACACCCTGCGCATACCAACTACGTCATCATTCACTCGCCTGATAACCGGAAGTGAAGGATCGAGGGCTGTCTGATAATCCAACACTCGAATCTTCAAAATGGAAGTACATGTAGAGGTAATCAACGCCGTAGTAATAAAAGCATATCGTATCGAATCCATGAATAAACAAATTATCCGATTACTATCAATGACCGCGGATCCTCTTGAGTACCGGTATAAAAAAAAATAATGTAGTCACCACAAACATTGGTGTATCAAAACAGAAAGCATTGGAGCCGCCTCGTCTGCTCCGTCTGCAGGTCGCCATGTCCGTGCATACGCAATGCCACATACGCCTAGGCCTACCAGTGGGTTACCTAACAAGGGGAACGTAAGGAGTTCAGTTGCCCCAACGCCTACAACAGCTATTATTCAGGCCTATTGACTAGTCCATTGTCATTGAATGGCTTGGCAGTATGGTTTACAGGCCATCTCCTTTGAATGACATAACTCCTAATTACCGGTACCCTTTCGGTTCTCCATATTGTCAGGTGATTACAAAATTGGGCGAGGCAAATCAGTGTATAGGCCTACATGCATGAATTCATGGCGAACGACTCTGAGAGGCGTAGGAGCGGACGTGGTTGCACTCGCTACCATACCACTACCGGAGCTAATATTTATTTTGAGGAGAAACTGCGTATTTGCATGTGTTGTCGAATTGCCATGTTATGCGGAATTTATTGTTTTCGTTTGGACCTTCTCCATCTTTGACGCAGATTGCATGCGATTTTTTACATGTACGTACACTGTATATTTGGAGCCTATATTTGTACCTGTCCATGCAGAGCCCTCGATCCTTCACTTCCGGTGATCAGGCGAGTGAATGATGACGTAGTTGGTATGCGCAGGGTGTAATGGGTGTTTCAAGGTAGGAAGCTTAGTGCACATTACGAACATTACCGAACGCTCGACTTCGGCAGCCTCGTGGTCTGCCGAAGTTGAGCGTAAAAATTTTTGCATACAAGTCGGAGAGTATATCTGACCTGTCAGCTTTAA
>NMRB01001604.1:145850-157464 GCA_002633025.1 Notospermus geniculatus | reverse complement strand
TGGATGACAGAACAATCTTTAGTTTAGAAGTATTGACCACCAGATTCAGGTACAGTACAGGCCAAAATTAAAGTCCACTTGCTGTGCACGTGCCACGTGAACGCTGCGCGCAGGCCACCCGCCGACGGCGCGTCGTACGTGCACGTCACACACACAGCGTCTTCTACAAGCTGTGCATGGGCCACGCACGGGACGTGCGCCGACTGCGCAGTGCACACATCATGCCGTGCGCCGTAAGCGCACGTGTCGTGCACATACGGCGCGAAGGCCGGTACCGACTGTGCAGTGGCTCAAGGGGCATTTCAGAATGGTATTTTTGTGACACTGCCGCCTTTTTTGTTGATTCTTTGCCGGGAAGCTGAAGCTGCAGCATCGGAATTCAGACTGGAGAGGATACACAACTCGTGTCTCAGCGCCGCCTACACGGCTAATTCAGGTAACGTCAAAATGTGCATGCACAGTAGAGATCGTTCCCCTCAACAAAGCCATTCCGTTAGGCCTACCGGTACCTAACCTGTGCCGAAAAACACCGAAGTTGTGACCTTTGATCTTGTTAAATATGAGAATGGATGGGGCGAATGTCCTCTGGGTATAGTAGTCCTGCTGTGTATTCCTCATTTCGCATTGCTTCATAGGCCTACGAGGGAGCACGCAGAAGAAAACGTCGCCAAAGCACCCAACAGACTACTGCATGCACGGCGGCCTATGATTGACAGCTGTCATCTCTGAGGTGTTTATCATAACACGTGTTCAGTCACAAAAGCATGCTATAAACACGCAAAAACATCAGTTTTACTCAATATTTTTCTTTCCTTTATAGTAAACGAAATATGTGCTATTTTTTAAAGTGTAGATCACAATATTTTTTGTCATGATTATACCCAAATTTTGGTCTGGTCCTGTTTGTAAGTTCGTTAGTTGGTAAAAATCTGGCATGTGTTTTGTTTCCTGCATAGGAAGGGACGGCAACTGCCCTAATATTTTGTTTTTGACCAACGTTTTACCACATTTCATCACGATTCTATGGGTTTTTCCCGGGGGTTTTTCGCCGTCATGTTGATGTTCGGGGATGTAAACATCAAAATCGGTCCACAATCCTTGCTCTAAAACATCGTTTTTCCACCAAAATTAGTCAATTTTTTAACTGTCAACCAGAGATGAATACCTGATATTTTAAAGACAAGCCTTGATTCATGAAAACTATCAAACCCTCGTCGATAAGATGAGATTGTTGTGAGAATCTCAGTGTGACTGTTTGGGCAAAGCCTGCACCATGTGCACACAGTGATAGGCCGACGTGAGGTGTGCCGGGGAATATCGCCCAAAAAATGGAAATCTATCCCATGCGTGTACTGCGCACATACTGTGCACTTAATACACAGTATACTTTACTACACTGCGCGCCTCCCTCGCGCGGCCCCTGCGTGGGAGGTGCGAGGGATTGTGTAGACTGCGCGCATGGTAGAATCTCATGCATTGTGTGGGACGTGCACGTCCTTCACGCAGGATACGCAGCGCGGTGGACTTTAATTATGGCCTGTACTGTATGTATGCCATGGAATCAAACATATGTTTAACTAGATTTGTGCATTCACTAAAGTGAATACATGACTACAACACTTGGGGGGGGGGGAGTAGGCCTGCTGGAAGTGAAATGTTGACAAATGGATTTGTTGATTCATTGGATGATTGGTTAGGTTGGAAGAGCTTGTTAGCGAATTCTGGACTTCGGCGAATTCAGAGAGCGGCCCAATTTATCTCTTCTCATTGTATGGCATAAAATATAAGACACCGTGATACACTACAACCAACAGTTTACTTTTTTAGGAAAAAAACAGAATAAAATGTCAACAGAAGTTTGACATGGCAAGCACATGTCATTGTTTGCAATTTTGCAGTGCGTATTGACGATGTCACACCAATCACAGCGAGTGTGGATGATTACATGGCCAATTTATCTACATCTTCCAGCCTGTGGTCTATAATGTAGTAAGCAGGTGCAGGCCTAGGCCTATCACGATTCATTTACTATACATGTCTCGGGCATCGGCCGTCACGGAGATTCTATTTACAAAGAGTTCAAAGGCGACGAAGATATTTTGCTTGCAAAGTTGCAATACATGTATATAACTATCCAAATAAGATTCCTTTCTGGCATGGAGAAGAGGTACATACAGATTGTCTGAAATTTGTATGAAATTCCGTCCAGTAGTTTGGGCTGAAACGCATCTTAATCAAAACGTGACGCATAGATGGATAGAATTTCTGCAAAACCAATACTGACCACACCACTGTGTGGTGGTCTGGTCATAACTATGAACGATGTGGAAACTGAGGGACACACTTCATGTGTCGCCACCAGGCAGATGTCTCTCATTGGCTGAATTTTGGCATGATGTGAAGGTTTTTGTGGCAGAGAGCGACAAAATGCAGCAATTTCACAGGCCATAGAAATTTGATGCTGCTTTTTCAATGGCAGAAATCTTTTGTTATGCCTTGTGCCTGTGAAATGCATCTTGACATATCAAGGCCTGGTCACTTCGCCCTTCGAACTACACTCCTGAATTCCATTCGCGCAGATTGTGCCGTTTATCACGCTCACCCCTACTGCTGTCATCAAAAATTATCCAGTACAAAATATTTCACCAAATGAAATGGTCCATGGACCATGTGCTCACCTGTGTGTGGGTGAATGTCCCAGAAGAACAGATGACAATTGCGTGTTCAAGTGTAGACATGAACACATGAAGGCCACGAAGATACATGTACGTCCTTGTTCAAGTTCAGAACATTCTAGCTCCAGTAGTTAACAAGCTATGGGCCAACGCCCTATTTCCAAGATAGCCACCTGGTGGCCATATTTGAAGTCTGATCAGACCGAAATTCGCCACAGACATAGAGGGTACCTAGATACATCATCATACCTAATTTGAACAATCCAGGACAAATAGCCATGAAACGTGCCACCCAACAATAAAATTTCGAACTTTGACCTCTGCGACCTTGAAAATTACGTCAAATCAAAAACCCAGGTGACGTGTCATGCATCCTCATCAGGTGTACCTACGATAAAAATTTGGTGATGATCCGATCAACGGTTAAGGCGAAACTGCACTTCAAGGGTTTTCGGTTTATCCCCCTGGTGGCCAAGCCAGGAATTACATCGGACCGAAACTTGGTGTCTGTGGTCATCTGACCTAGGGGCACATATGTGTGAAGTTTGAAAACAATAGCTCCAGTGGTTCACCATCAGTTTCCAAACAGAATGTATGTACTGTAGTTCATTGAATAGTCACTAGATGGCTCCATTTGAAATGGACAAAAAGTGCAATAACTAACTTATTATTCGATGGATCATCACCAAATTTGTATCATAAGTACATCTAATGCAGATACATGATACATTGTACAGGTTTTCAAGTTGAACAGCGTTTGTCGGTCACACAGGTCAAAGTTCCATTTTCCAAAATGGCTGCCTGGCAGCGGACTGTCAAGTCCGATCACGCTGAAATTTGCTGTACACATGAAGGCTACAAAGATACATACTTGTCCAAGTTTAGAACATTCTAGCTCCAGCTCCAGTAGTTAATGAGCTATGGGCCAACGCCCAATTTCCAAGATAGCCACCTGGTGGCCATATATGAAGTCCGATCGGACCAAAATCCGCCACAGACATAGAGGGTAGTCTAGATACATCATCACACCTAATTTGAACATTCCGGGACAAATAGCCACAAAGCGTGCCGCCCGACGATGAAATTTCGAACTTTGACCTCTGTGACCTTGAAAATTAGGTCAAATCAAAAACCCGGGTGATATGTCGTGTATCCTCATAAGATGTACCTACAATACAAATTTGGTGATGATCCGATCAACGGTTAAGGCGAAACTGCACTTTAAAGGTTTTCGGTTTATCCCCCTGGTGGCCAAGCCAGGAATCAGATCGGACCGAAACTTGGTGTCTGAGGTCATCTCACCAAGGGGTATGTATGTACCAAGTTTCAAATCAATAGCCCCAGCGGTTACGAAACGTGCCCTGCTAACGGTCAACGACGCCGGACGACGCCGACGGACAACGACGACGGACCACGCCGGACGCTGCACCATCGTAAGAGCTCACCACAGGTGAGCTAAATGAAATGGTCCATGGACCATGTGCTCACTGGGTTGGACATAACAGTCTAATGACAGAGGGAGGTACATATCAGTTATGAGCAATCTGGGTAAAGTCATTCCCAGAAAAGACTTTGATGATTTTTGGGTTATGCCACCTGGCGGCCATATTAGATGTCCGATCGGGCTGCAACTTCACATGCACATAAAGGTCATCTGCAGGGGACCACATAGCACATTGGAGCGCTTTGGGTCAAGTCGTTCCTGAGTTACAGCACTTTGATGATTTTCGAGTTACGCCACCTGGCGGCCATATTGGATGTCCGATCGGGCCGAAACTTCACATGCACATAAAGGTCATCTGCAGGGGGCCACATAGCACATTGGAGCGCTTTGGGTTAAGGCGTTCCTGAGTTACAGCACTTTGATGATTTTTGGGTTACGCCACCTGGCGGCCATATTTGAAGTCAAATCAGGCCGAAATTTGACATGCATGTAAAGGTCATCTAGATGGAGGTAAATATCAAATTTGAGCACTCTGCGTCAAGCCGTTCCTGAGTAATAGCACTTACTTGATTTTCAGGTTACGCCACCTGGCGGCCATATTGGATGTCGAATCGGGCCGAAACTTGGTATTTTTTAAGGTACCCCTCCAATGCATGTTTATGCAAGATATGAAGTTGCTCGGTGAAATAATGACAAACTGTGGCAGGTTCGTCACTTTTGTCGAACTTTGACCTCTGTGACCTTGAGAAGTAGGTCAAATCAAAAACCTGTTATATATGTTATGTATCCTTTTTAGCTACACCTATGATAAAAATTTGAAGATGATCTAGTCATTAGTTCAGGAGTTATTGCACTTTTTGTGTTTTTGGTTTCCGCCTGGTGGCCAAACTGAGAGTCGAATCGGACCGAAACTTGGTGTCGTGGGTCATCTGACCTAGGGGTATATATGTACCAAGTTTCAGATCAATAGCTCCAGCGGTTACGAAACGTGCCCTGCTAACGGACAACGACGGACGGCTACGACGACGGACGACGGACGCTGCACCATCGTAATAGCTCACCCCAGTGAGCTAAAAACATATTCAACGTTAAGCATACCTGTGTTCTTTATTACTTGATATCAAAATCCTTCATTTTACAGCATAATTCATCAAAAAAACAATAATTGTTCGTTAAATCACGAGGAACATCGATAGAAAGAAGAGCCAACTTGAGAGCCAATCAGAAAAGTCCTCGCATACATCGTCCACACAAGACATCTGAACTTCAACACCTGAATTGAGCAAAGTTGAAGTCGAGTAAAACATGAATGACATCCCTTTCCCGGTCATGTTGACACAAACAAGTCCTTCCCTGATGCAAACACATGAATAGTATCCTCCTGATGTGAAGCTATAGCGATGAAATGTTGAATTTTCCACAAATTTCTGACTCCATAAGAGATCGAAGTTCTGAAGCCGCCATGTTTGCTCCGTTGATTCACCCTCGAGCCTACATAGGTGTATCCGGTTACATACACAATGTATTTCGTGTACTTCGTTCATTGCTCAGATCCTGGAGCAGAGGTAATAGCTCACAGCTTTTTACGAGACCTATGATTGGCTGCTCGTCTCTCGGCGGCAATGCGAGTGGAAATGTGGGGAGTGGATCAGGCAAGGGTGGATTGAGCGAGGGTAGGAGTGATAGGAACACTTGTCAGGGCAAGATGGTGAAGTGACAGGCCAGTGCAAACTCCCGGAGTGAAAATGCGACAGTGGGTTGAGGACTTATAACAGTCAGGAGCTTCAGCGTTTTTGTAGTGCTGGGGTACATGTACATGCATATTATCTGTCAACTTGATGCCTTGAATTCTATTTCTGAGAATAACAGCTATTTTCAGTATCATTTAGGGTTCCATGTGCAAATGTATGCAGCCTTTTCAAATACTCACATCATCGATCATAGGGTTCTTTTATGGGGGAAAAGTAGCTCAAATTGAGTTCAAGTTGAGATCCAGATTATCAATCACACTTCTTTAATAAATCACATAAAGCAGGTACAACTGTCCACAATTGGACAGCCAATATCTGGAGTGACAAGGTGCTGCGTCTCCAAGCTTCTGTCCAAGGTAAAACATTCAAATTCAGTATGACCAACCCAAGACTCCAAATTTGGCTCCAAGATTATGAACTGTAACAAATGGATTTGGACATGCCATTTTCAAAACAATGACACTCCATGATGCATGACTGAAGGAACGTCATCGTGGTATCATTGGAAAGCATATTGACCCTGCTTTATGGGGAATGCATTGTTACAGTGGTACACCTCTTGGGTTGGGCTGAATCGGTTAATGTCGTCCTGGGTACACCTCATTGTTACCCTGGTTATTCTGGGTAATCCTTTTTGTTACCCAGGACGATCCTGGGTATAAGTAAGGTACCTTAACATTACCCAGTTTGAAATCCGTGCCATTTTCCACCTACTCTCGAGGTACGGTACTATTTTATTCTAGCCCGCCGATGTCGGCACGGTGCGTGCGACAGCTTGTCATGTTTTATCTGTTGGGCACGATGAGTCGATGACGGCCAAAATTATTAAATGAAATTCAGCTGGTTATTTCTGAAAGTGGAATGGATCGACGGCGGAAGTGGACCAACGTAGTGTCGTTAGATACCAAGAGGTCTAGTGAGGTTCATATTCAACGTAAATCATGAAATGACGGGTAGCCTCGAACTAGCCTATAGTTCCTAAGTCCTTGAGAATTTAATGGGTCCCAAGGCGTCCAAGTTGCCATGAAAAAGAAATTCATGAAAATAACGAACTGCACACGGGTTATTCATGTACTTCATGACGTCATCAGTTTTGTGGTCACGTGCATCTTGGCAAGACGTACGCGACTATCTTGGACCTTGAACGTGAAATTGGATGAATTTTCGCGGCTGCTACATAATGCACATAGGCCCCTACCACATTAACCTCGGGCGCAGGTGGAAAATGGCGTGGATTTTAAAACTGGGTAATGTTAATTTAAGGTACCTTATTTGTACCCAGGACGATCCTGGGTAACAAAAAGGATTACCCAGGATTACCCTGGGTAATAATGAGGTGTACCCAGGACGACATTAACCGATTCAGCTTGGGTTGGTCATACTGACCCTTTTCACAGGATTAGGTTTTTTCTGGGACACCCTGTATAAGTTTCCTATATGCTTCCATGGTTACAAATCAACTAACTACAAATCAACTACTGGTTGTTAAGCTACAGGTAAATACAACCTACAATCTTGAACAATGGAGATCTAATGCTAACCATGTCATTAGGCCTGGGCGATTTGATGACACAAAAGAGGTATAAGGGCAGATCTTACAAGTTTACTCATGCCACAATGGTTTACATTCTGTTCAACTTATTTTTATGAAACTTTTTGGAAAACAGCTTGACATCCCCACCATAAAAGTTCTCTTTAATTATCATTATTTTCTGCTGATTTCTGGCAGGGTGATGACATCAATATGTATGAGAATTTGGCCCAAGCATTTACTGATAAGAATAAGATAATTTTTGACATATCTAAGGCAACAAATTTGTTTCAGAATATCTCATTATTCCAACAAAAGAAAACGTGGTCTTTATCACAATACGGCACAGAGAGGGAGGGGTTTCCTTTATGAACACCAAAGAAAACCGAATGAAGACAGTGACAGGTGGTCGCCAGTACAGAGAAGCTTCGCAAGTGGGACTGCCACTGGGTATAGACAATATCTGTTTGAGTCACTCAACCTATTGTCCTAAGATGTCACCAGCGTTAATCAACGAATCGCTGTTTGAGAATAATCAAATTCATGAAAATTAGAATAAAGACCACAGTGCCCCTTGTCTTCTTTAATTGTATCTAACATTTGATTAAACTGTAGAGATCTGATCGTCATCTGATGACGATCTATCACTGATCTTTACCGATCTGCACTGATTCAAGTGATCTGATATTGATCGATCCGATCTGATGACCATCCTACTACTTGTCACCCAAAAATAGTGCCAATGGCACTGTGCCCGCTTGGCTTGACAGCATAGTGGTTGGAATATCTAAGTACAAACATGCCAAATTGATGAAGATCCGTCACTTTGTTAGGAAGTCGAAATAAATAACACTTTATGATTTTGTTTGGCTCCTAGTGGCGAAGTCAGGAATCAGATTTCGCCGAAATTTTGTGTGCGAGTAATTGCTATAGCCTAGAGGTAGATGTGTGCAAAGATTCAAAGGAACAGCTGAAACCATTACAACAAGTGCCAACTTCGTAATTCAGATGAACTTTGACCTCTGTGACCTTGAAAAGTAGGTCAAATTAAAAACTGGAATATTATGTTATGCATCCTCATTAGATATACCCATGATTAAAATTTTGACGAAGATCCGTCTCCTAGTTAGGGAGAAATAGCACTTTAGGTGATTTGGGCTTTGGCCCCCTAGTGGCAATGTCAAGAATCAGATTTCACCGAAATGTTGCCTGTAAGTTGCTGTAACCTAGAGGTACAAGTGTACAAAGTTTCAACATGATAACTCAAACCATTATCAAAATATAGCCCTTTGAAATTTTTCACAAAACGCCCCCTGGAGGCCAAACCAGGAATCCAACCGTGCTCAAAATCGAACTCGACCTAGATATTAGGCCTATATACACACCCACTGAAGACCAAAAAGAGTCATCAAAAAATAAGGGCGCTAGAGCGCTAACAAACCAAAAGTTTACGGACGTTCGTACGTACGTGTACGTACGTCCTGACGCACGACAGACCACCACTCAATGACCCCAACCACAGCATAAGCCCTCCTGGGCCTTGCGGCGAAGCGGGCTAAAAATGATCCTAGGGCAAAGCACTGATCCAGAAGTCATCATGCAAGAGATTTTTCTAAGTTAAACCGATCCATGGAAGAAAATTTTCACAGTCGAGTCCAACTGATCACGAGATCATCAAGCAATCAAAAGTAAATTATTCTAAGTTTTACTGATCGATGCAACTGATCTGATGATGACCATGGTCATGATCCTGATCATGTTGTTGTGTACCTTAATACCATGTGAACATTAGCTCACAAACATTACACTGGCGACTGCTGGGATTAAAAGGTTATTAATGAAAAGAATAATAACTCTAGAATCATTAGATTGACCCTGAGGTGTACCAGGGTGTGCATGCGCGGCAAAAGTGTCTGATCAACTGATCGAGTAGTCCACTACTGCACTCTAGCCTCTATCTAGGCCTAGTCCAGTACATGTGCAGTTATGATGCAAGCTGCAGTGATGTACATATCTGAAGTTAGGTCCGAAGTTGCCGTATAGTCCAGCACTGTGTTATGCGTGACACTACAACCATCCACGTGTCATGCCTGTCACCTTAAGGTGACTCAGAATGGGATGGCATTCACTGATTGGGCGGATTTGTTTCTGCACCCTGTACTTACCAGAATTGACCAATTTCCTCAGGGGTTTGTGTGCGGTGACAAAGGGAGCGAGCGCTAAGAACCCCTGATGTTCTCAGGATGCTTTTAAATGTGGAGAGCCTAGTCCATCAAAGGGACTCAATATAGTAATCGCAGCATCATGATGGTACCAACGAACCTGAAGGAGCCTTCAAAATTCATAATGAAACAATTATAGAGGAACACTTTGAGTAATTAGGAAATCTCTCTCAATTACTGTCGTATATTCTTCACATCTTTAGTGTTCCCCCCAGGTGTTCTGTTGTCTGAGATAAAAACAAAGGATTTATGTGCCACGTCACACCATGGCAAATGCAATGACCAAATCAAGCGATCCAGACACACAGAAAGAACACAGAAAATATAGGAATGAGCTCCGATCGACCATCCTTGCTCCTCTTGCATGCGAGTGTATGAAGAGGAGCGAGACCAAGGACCTGCTATGGGAGGATCAGGGGTGGACAATTCGGTCGCCCGCGCGCCCGGGACACCCAGATTTCGTCTGCGGGAATCTTTTTCAAATGCAGCAGATTCCCGCCGGGCAACCACCAAAGTGCGGGCAACAAAACAGATTTTTTTCGTCAACAAGAGGCCCATGGGCCTTGCGCTCAGCTGACTATGACCTGCCAACTCAAGAGGCTGAAAGAGGGGAAACGAGAGTGTACCTTTTTAATGGTTAGCAAGCAAAGCGTTCCTCGAGGAAATCAGTTCAGTGGAAAGGGGTTAATATCACTTCGTGAATCGAAAAAGATATCTTATCAGACCACTTCGGTAGGAAGGGGTTAATATCTCTTGGTGAATCGAGATAGATGTCGTATTACACCTNCATCTCCTCAACAATGTCACCGGGTAGGCCTACCTAGGCCTACCAGTGTGTGATGCATCTGTCTGGCCCCCTGGGTTCATAGAGGACTAGGCCTAGGCCTATTCATAGGCCCCTAGGCCTAGGCCTACTTAAGTCAAAGTGTGATACTTTTCTTTTGTCTTGAACAAAAGATAAGTGTCACTCTTAGACTTAAGTACGTTTATGAATATGGACCCAGAATCACAGATTTAAGAAAAATTATTCGGCCTATATCTACATAATAATGTATAACTCCTATGAGAGTTTGCCCGACGGATAGCAGGATGAGACTGGGATTCCAGTCTTCCCTTTTGGTAACATGGGGACCCCGGTGGGATCGACTGGGGTCCCCAGTGGGATCCCACCGGGGTCCCCAATTGATCCCGCCGGGGTCCCCAGTTGATCCCGCCGGGGTCCGAAGTGGATCCCGCTGGGGTCCCCAGTGGATCCCGCCGGGGTCCACACCGGGATCTTGACCGGGATCCCGCCTTAGGCGGGGACCCCGACCAAAAACCCCGGTGGGACCCACTGGGATCCCAGTGGGGCCCCCGGTGGGGCCCACCGGGGACCCCAGGCATTTTTTCTCTTGGGTTATTAATGAAAAGAATAATAACTCTAGAATCATTAGATTGACCCTGAGGTGTACCAGGGTGTGCATGCGCGGCAAAAGTGTCTGATCAACTGATCGAGTAGTCCACTACTGCACTCTAGCCTCTATCTAGGCCTAGTCCAGTACATGTGCAGTTATGATGCAAGCTGCAGTGATGTACATATCTGAAGTTAGGTCCGAAGTTGCCGTATAGTCCAGCACTGTGTTATGCGTGACACTACAACCATCCACGTGTCATGCCTGTCACCTTAAAGCTGACATCTTTGCATTACGCCAGCGCTTCGGCTGAATAAAAAAATACCTACCGCGCCACAGCGAGTGGCGCGGCAGGTAGATGAAGTTCAAACGCCCAGGTCTTTCATCGAACACCTCTCTCAGACCACCATTACCCCAAATACCTCCTAGGTGTCGCTGTCATTCACGTGAAAGCCGTCGAGCTGGAAGGATGGCGAGTTCTCCACAGGTCAGTACAAGTACAGTGTTGTAGGCATACATAGACAATAGGGCCAAGCCTATACAATGTACATGTACATCCAACTACAGGCAGCTATTGACGAAGCACTGGCAAAAAGTAGA
>NMRB01001604.1:131872-144835 GCA_002633025.1 Notospermus geniculatus | reverse complement strand
CATCTCCTCAACAATGTCACCGGGTAGGCCTACCTAGGCCTACCAGTGTGTGATGCATCTGTCTGGCCCCCTGGGTTCATAGAGGACTAGGCCTAGGCCTATTCATAGGCCCCTAGGCCTAGGCCTACTTAAGTCAAAGTGTGATACTTTTCTTTTGTCTTGAACAAAAGATAAGTGTCACTCTTAGACTTAAGTACGTTTATGAATATGGACCCAGAATCACAGATTTAAGAAAAATTATTCGGCCTATATCTACATAATAATGTATAACTCCTATGAGAGTTTGCCCGACGGATAGCAGGATGAGACTGGGATTCCAGTCTTCCCTTTTGGTAACATGGGGACCCCGGTGGGATCGACTGGGGTCCCCAGTGGGATCCCACCGGGGTCCCCAATTGATCCCGCCGGGGTCCCCAGTTGATCCCGCCGGGGTCCGAAGTGGATCCCGCTGGGGTCCCCAGTGGATCCCGCCGGGGTCCACACCGGGATCTTGACCGGGATCCCGCCTTAGGCGGGGACCCCGACCAAAAACCCCGGTGGGACCCACTGGGATCCCAGTGGGGCCCCCGGTGGGGCCCACCGGGGACCCCAGGCATTTTTTCTCTTGGGTTATTAATGAAAAGAATAATAACTCTAGAATCATTAGATTGACCCTGAGGTGTACCAGGGTGTGCATGCGCGGCAAAAGTGTCTGATCAACTGATCGAGTAGTCCACTACTGCACTCTAGCCTCTATCTAGGCCTAGTCCAGTACATGTGCAGTTATGATGCAAGCTGCAGTGATGTACATATCTGAAGTTAGGTCCGAAGTTGCCGTATAGTCCAGCACTGTGTTATGCGTGACACTACAACCATCCACGTGTCATGCCTGTCACCTTAAGGTGACTCAGAATGGGATGGCATTCACTGATTGGGCGGATTTGTTTCTGCACCCTGTACTTACCAGAATTGACCAATTTCCTCAGGGGTTTGTGTGCGGTGACAAAGGGAGCGAGCGCTAAGAACCCCTGATGTTCTCAGGATGCTTTTAAATGTGGAGAGCCTAGTCCATCAAAGGGACTCAATATAGTAATCGCAGCATCATGATGGTACCAACGAACCTGAAGGAGCCTTCAAAATTCATAATGAAACAATTATAGAGGAACACTTTGAGTAATTAGGAAATCTCTCTCAATTACTGTCGTATATTCTTCACATCTTTAGTGTTCCCCCCAGGTGTTCTGTTGTCTGAGATAAAAACAAAGGATTTATGTGCCACGTCACACCATGGCAAATGCAATGACCAAATCAAGCGATCCAGACACACAGAAAGAACACAGAAAATATAGGAATGAGCTCCGATCGACCATCCTTGCTCCTCTTGTATGCGAGTGTATGAAGAGGAGCGAGACCAAGGACCTGCTATGGGAGGATCAGGGGTGGACAATTCGGTCGCCCGCGCGCCCGGGACACCCAGATTTCGTCTGCGGGAATCTTTTTCAAATGCAGCAGATTCCCGCCGGGCAACCACCAAAGTGCGGGCAACAAAACAGATTTTTTTCGTCAAAAATGGTTGCCCACATATTTTTTATTCCTTCCCTTTACAAATATATCAAACCATATCCCCCATGGCTGCGATGATGAGAGATTGTGTGAGCTTTTCGATAACAACACCCCTGTCTTTTTTCCTGCGTCGCAAGGCCGCCATTTTGATTAGGCCAAACATCCCGGATGTACACGTGACTAATGCATGGCAATGCATGGCTGCTTCCTGGTTGGAAGTTTTAGGATTTGACGTACATTCCCCCGATCATTTTGAGCTTCTTCCGATGGTTTAAAAGAATGATTTTCATCTGCAAACGTAGATAATGTTTGCTCTTATGAATGAGTGATTCATAATGAGTGTTGCTGGTTGTTTATTGCGTTGTTTAGGCCGTGGAACGATGTGTGATGACAGCGTGTGTGTGTGCATGTGTCATGTGTGTGTGTACTGATAGCTTGGCTCATTATATATTCAGTGCTACAGTATGCGACAAACATCACCCAGGAAGTGGCTTTTTCCGTGTCATTCAGATGAAATTGATTAGTGCAGGTATAAAGAATAACAAAACTTTGCATCTGAGTTTTTTTTTCCTCAAAAGTGTCATTTTAACGACAGATGTTAATGGATTTTTTTCTGTCTGCTATACGGATTTCGTTTCGATCACAACATTGTTGACGTCACGTGACATTTATGCACAGTTCTGATTGGCCATAAGGTTCATTGTCCTGTCTGTTTGTAAACAAAAGCACATGGCTGGACTCACTTGAATCAGCTGATGTGGGCCACCATATTTCCTAAATCATATATCCAAGTCACCCTGATCCTGTGATGGGCAACCATGAGTTGCTCCAAAGGATCCCACTGGGCAACTACTATAAAACTGGAATTGTCCACCCCTGAGGATGCTGATCCACCTATGTGTGATGGGTCCTTTAAAACAGAATTAAGTTTGCAACAACTGTCACAAGGCTGATGCAAGGGATTGGCAGTTCAACAATCAACAATGTCGATAAAAAAATCAACTGAGAGTATCTTCAAAGATGGCATAGTCTCCAAGGAGCTTAGAGAAACTCGAGAGCTCTTGGCTTCCCCGGGGGTCAAACATGTCAAACGCTGGTCTCAATGGGTTGACGACACACAGGAGACATTGAGACAGCATCTACCGAGGGCAATATGATAATCCACCATCTGGCTAATTTCACCAGACATGCTATTGTTAGAGGATAAACTGTTAACTGCCAGCGATCATGGTGACAGAAAGCCAAGAGAATCAATTGCATGCGATTTGGAATTGTTTGGAAGATAATCAATCGATTTAGACATGACGGTTTGATCCGTTCCAGGATAGGATATGTAATCATCGGAAGAAAACAGCGTATAATGACTGTAAAGAATATTTTCCAAGTTTAACCTTACTAGGCAATACCCTTTCGAGTGACGTAATGATGTCATTCCTTCGCACATGACGTTGCCGACATCGCGGGTGACGTCAGTGACAAGACGTCAAATGGCATAAACAGCATTGTTTTTTTCGTTATCTTAATATTTTGAAATCTGTTAGTTTTCGTTTTTGCCACCTGGTAACCAAGCTAAGAATCAAATCAGACCGAAACTTGGTGTCATTGGTTAACTGACATAGGGCTGTATGTGTACCAAGTTTCAGGTCAACAGCCCTAAGCAGTTACGACACATGCCACCAAATGGCAAAATTTCGAACTTAGATACACCTATGATAAAAATTTGGAGATGGGGGATCCAGAGCTTTCTGGGCGAGCGATGCAAGGGGGAAAACGTACTCTTTGGAGTTGAGAATTCCGGAGTGGAGATCAGGTTTAGGCCTACATGATCCCCCTTCTCCAGCTGAAATGTGGATCCGGAATGTAGAAGAGTGCCAGCTGAAAGAATTATGAAAGAACGTTTGTTTCGGAATAGAGGGATGCATTCCCTCCATCCGAAATAAATGGCTACCGCTAGGCTACCTACGGGCAGCCTAGCGGTAGCCTGCGTAGCTATGGCATTATGGATTAGGATCTATGGGAAAATTCCACATCGGCACTGAAATCCCGTGAACGAAAAAAAGTATTTGTCGGCTAATCCAAGTCATTCACAGGCCCAAAAAGAAACATCGTGGATATTCACTTATTCCAGTAATCGGTAGCACTTGTCACAAAAGCACGTGAACGACGAACGACGTGCTGAACTGGCGGTTGGATATAGAACTATGCACGAATTAGGCAAAGCAGACAAAGAACTCTGTTACTAGCCACATTGTGGCATTTCTGACAATGGCTTGTATGCTGATTGAATGGCCGATTACGCTGTTAACAGGCGTGATTTCTTGTCTGCACGGGTGATAGACAGTGAAGCGAACATTCGACTTCGGCTTGGCCTATAAGCAGAAAGCAGACGACCGCCACAAAATCCCGTATTTTCGTGTTATTTTCGGCGATATTGTATCCATTCATATATGATTACTTACTACAGATATCTTTCGTGGAAACAGCACCGCTAATACGGCGTGTTCATGCGATGGGAGACAAAAATGCATATTCTTGAAAAATCCTCTATGAGGCATTCTACTCACTGGTTCGACAAAGTAATTCACTGGCTACGCCATTTTTCGTCTGGCGGCGAGCCCAGGAACCATTGCGTCCAGTCATTAAGTTCAGGAGTTATTGCACTTTATGTGTTTTGGGTTTTGGCCACCTGGTGGCCAAGCCATTATCGAATCGGACCGAAATTTGGTGTCACAGGTCACATGACCTAGGGGTATGTTTGTACCAAGTTTCAGGTCAATAGTCCCAACGGTTACGAAATGTCGACCAAAAGGCAAAATTCTGAACTTTGACCTCTGTGACCTTGAAAAGTAGGTCAAATCCGTTATATCCTCATTGGGTACACCCATGACAAAAATTTGGAGACGATCCAGTCATTAGTTCAGGAGTTATTGCACTTTTTGTGTTTTTGCTTTTAGCCAAGAATCGAGTCGGACCGAAACTTGGTGTCACGGGTCATATGTCCTTAAGGGGTATATATCGGGTGGCCCCCAAAAAACTGGAACACAACTTATCAGCCCATAACTTTTACACTTTTTAATCAAATGTCCTGGTATTTCATATGCGATATGAGGCTGTTAATTGTGGCTTGTGGTGAAAATTTCAGGTAAATATCTCAAGGCATTACAAAAATACAGCAATTTTAAAATGAGGAGTGAAAATCTGCGGTGCCGGAATCATGCAATTATCCTGGACTGCCAGACCTGAAAGTGATGGTGCCGCTATGTCCAACTGATGCGACATGTGTGAGTCAATTCATAATTCCTGCCGAAACAGGTGGACAGTGAGACTCTTTTGCATTCATTTCATTGCAAAATCAACCATGAGAAGGACAGTGTACCATTTAGCATCGTGATTAGTGATGATCGGGAAGTTATTGAGGCTTTTCATCCGTCCACAACTGCCCGATCACTCTCACTAAACACCATGCTGAAAACTCGATACACTGCCCTTCTCAGCGGTTGATTTTGTAATGAAATGAATGCAAAAGAGTCTCACTGTCCCCCTGTTTCACAGGAATTATGAATTGACTCGCAAATGTCGGACATAGCGGCACCATCACTTTCAAGTCTGGAACCAGGATAATTGCATGATTCCGGCACAGCAGTTTTTGACTCCTCATTTTATAATTGCTGTATTTTTATAATGCCTTGAGATATTTACCTGAAATTTTAACTACAAGCCACAATTAACAGCCTCATACCACATACAAAATGCCATGACATTTGTTTAAAAAGTGTAAAAGTTATGGCCTGATATTGTGTGTTCCAGTTTTTTGGGGGCCACCCGGTATGTATCAAGTTTCAGATCAATAGCCCCAGCGGTTATGAAACGTGCCCTGCTAACAGACGACGGACGCTGCACCATCGTAATAGCTCACCCTGGTGAGCTAAAAAGTGCAAGACAATGGCTGATATTTATAAAACCAAAGAGAAGGCGAGCACAAAAATCGACACACAATATAACTAGAGGCCTGGCGGCCTTGAAGCTACGCTGGAGATGCTGCACACCAATTCAGTTGGGCTGTCCTCCGTTCCTTCATGTCCTTGCTNTAAAGTATATAAAGTCAATTTCCAGAATATTTAGCAAATTGGGGTCGAAAATTTGCTAAATATTCTGGAAATTGACTTTATATACTTTATTGCTGATATTTATAAAAGATAGCAAATACTTTTACTTCAAGTTTTCTAATACATTCACATTGGACACAGCTGTGCAAATCTTAAGTAAAAGCATTTGCTAACTTTTATGAATACCAGCTGTTGTCAATGAGTATTTGGCAGAATAGGTCAAATAAGAGAGAAGAGATACAGACACTCACCTTTCGCTTGTTGATGGCTTCCTCCAGACGGCACTGCCACTCCAGTGACTGCAACCAGATGGCATGCCAACGGCGCTCAAGGTTAATAGCGATGATCCTCAGGCCCTCGCTTTCATTGGTAGCAGTCACATCTTGTCTCTCCAAGTGTAGGCGCTCACAGAGCTTGAGGACTGCCGAGACGATTTTGGAATGCGATTCGATGTCCCTCTGGAGAGCCTGAAAAGATAAAGTGCAGAGTGTGATAAGCGACAATGCAAAAATCTCCGTGAGTTGTCGCACGCACTCAGATCTCTTATCAAGAAGGCAAATACCCAATTCCTGATATAACTTTAATAACTAGGTGATCGAAGGCATTCCCTTGACCAGGTGTAAAACTACCTGACGTGTTTCGCAGCACATGGCCTAGCAGTACCATCATCCTTGCAGTCAGCAAGTTTCCAAATCTTTAGTATATTGCATCAATGATTTCTCGAAATTCATAGCATTGACATTCAGTATTCCTGATGATATTCACCTCGTTTTACATCAGAGCCAATGGGGAACCGGCGTGCCCAAAGGAGGCGCTGGGGAACAACTCAGTTTTAACACAAATGTGCATGCGCTGCGACGTTGAAAACGTATTGACGTCATGCATCGTTTGTGACGTAACGTGCGATGCGTCATTCAGAAGCAATGACATTGCTCTTCGGTCTGTTGTTTAAGCTAAAATAGTCAATTTTATCGATGAAATTCAACATGTTCCCGCTTGAATTTTCGTTTGAAAACATTCGGATACATTGAGTTTTAATACTTGATCGATAAACGTGTAAAATCCAAACTTCAATGGACTACTTCAGGTATATTAGGGCTAAAAGTAGGGTGTAGTTTCAGAATTAAATAGCAACTAACGTTGGCTTGACTTTCGATGTCATAGTCTTAACGAGTTGTTCGTCAGCGCCACGTCACGGATTAGTTTATCATTTTTAAAGAAAATACCGTGCTAAGTCGCACCTGATACCCCTCGGCCCAGGACCAAGTTGACTGAGGCAGGACTGCAGGAGGATTTTGCTGATATCATGGAATGCATTTTGATGAAGATGTGGTGAAGATTTGTCAGGATATTGTTTGAACAGTAAAGAAAATCGGCAGGCATTCTCAAGTTATAGGGCAATTTGCACCAACGAAGATTATCTTGAACTCAGTAGGTTATAGCCACAACTTTTCCATTGTCACATCATGCCCTGGCAAACCTGAACAATTGAAAAGCTGTGGCTCAACCTGAGTTCAAGATCTTCGTTGGTGCATACAGCCCATAGTCTTTATGTCCCGAGATCATGAAGTTTTGAACTTTGACCACTGTGACCTTGAAAAATAGGTCAAATCAAAAACCCAAATTAATGTGATGTAGTCTCATCAAAGTAATCTACCATAAAAGTTTTGTGGATCTAGCCAGCAGGGGTTAGGAGAAAGTATGGCCAAAAGCAGGTTTTCACAAAGTGCTCGCTACAGGCCATGAGTGTACAACCAGCAGCACTAAAGTTTCGGTCCAGTGAAGCTTCTCCATAGTGTATGTGTACACCAAATTTCATGTTTCTAACCCAAGCGGTTTTAGAAATGTGCCGCCCATTAACGATGACGACGGACGACACGCCGTAAGACTAGAAGCCTGGCGGCTTCCACACCTTCACTTGGGAATCGTCATGATGGTCACCAACAAGTTTATGCTTCTTGAGACTAAGCTCCGTGTTTTTGCAACCTCCGTTTGTCACACACATGCATGATATAACCTCCATTTAACACACTGTATGTTACAACTAACTACTGCAACTTGTTGCAAAATTAGGATCCAGATCCTATTTTCTGGTGAAGTTGCACGTCGCTGGCCAATATGGATACAGCAAAAAATCATGTGACATCTACTAAAGCCAAAATGGCTGCCGAACAAAGGATTCCCGCCAAAATTCTTGCAACTTGTTGCGAACTTCTGCAACTAATCGCACTGAATGTTGCAATGTGTAAACGTCACAGGTAGACTGCAACAAGTTGCAGGTTGCAGCAACTTGCAACTTGGTGCAACCTAGTGTAAACCGCCCTTCAAGGGCTCCGCACACTAGCGACTAAAATGGGGGCGACTACCGATGCGACTATTATGTCGCCTGCGATATTTACCTTTGAGATGGATCAGTGATGTTTTCCACCACATCACTGATCTTCCAAGGAGGCATTTGTCGCAATCGAGTCAGCAAAAATTGTAAAAACTGAAAATATGTTAGTCGCTTCGGTGGTCGCAAGGCCGGTCGCCTNCCCCCCCCCCATCTCAACCTGGCTAAAGCGACCACCCCTCTAAATTGACCACTTCGCTCCGGTCCCATGGGTGGTCGACTTAGAGGGGTTCCACTGTATGTAACCACAAAAACTTTTGTTCTCTGTAACAATCTTTCTTTCTTGTCATACAGAATTTAATCTACAGCCAGCCATCCTGGAACTCCACGTGTATTGGCTACGGACGCCACTACCCCTGGAAGCTTTCGCATGAATTTCTGTATTTGACCCACATCGGGAAATCAATGTACCAATCAGAGCCCTCCTGAGATTTGCCCGTTAACCTCGCCTTCAGGTTTTGGCATGATACCAACTAACTCTTCAGTAGGACAATCTACTTGCGTAGCAACTGGGAACGAGGTAACAGAAAACAACATGGCGAATGCTACAGAATGACAGCGAGCGATTCGCGGTTTCAAGGCCTAATTTTCCGGATTCAAAGCTTGAATCCAACTGCAACGACAGGCAAGGAATACTTTTATTGATGGAAACAATGTACTCGTGTGTACAAAAATGGGAAGCAGCAAGTGAATTGTACCAGTCGGCACTATTTGTCAGCCCACGTGTACTTGCCAAGCCGTGAATTTCATTAGCTCTTCCATCAATCAGTCATACGGGGGATTTGGGGATTTCTCCCAATTAATGGTTAAAAATAAGGATAAGTAGCAGTTCCTAAATGATAAGAAGTCAATAAACACTATACAATGACATATCTATTTGAAATAAACAGACTAAATGTGATAGTACCAAATGCATATTGAACGGAGGGGTGGTAACAGAACAGCCTGTGAAATACAGGTGACGACTGCGAAAGATGCCAAGGGTTTGTGCGAGCGTAGTCGGAGGGCAGAGCGATGTCACAACCCTTGGTAGCCAAGATGCAGCCAGCCTTTTACGATTTTGGTGATCAAATATGAATTGGCCCTACTGTGGTGTGATTGAGCTCTCAGAGCTTCATTATCATAATTTATGTGTTTTCTGATACAACCCATCCAAGCCTTTCAATCAACAGCAACAACCCACTGGTTATTCTGCGCTTGTTTCTGAAACATCAAATGCTGCCTTTACAACAAGGTATCTGTGAAAATGAATCTACAGAGAGTTAAAAAAAAAGGCAAGGACATCTAGCGACCTCACAGACTGTCCCTTAACACCTTCGGTGCTAAAGGACGGTAATCACCGTCTTGCGCATACGTATACGCTTGGATGCTGAAAGACGGTTTGTATTCAGCGACAGATTTTCTGTCGCTAGTTCCACAGCGAAAAGGCGCCAATTTCAACAGGGCCTCGGACGTGCGAATAGGGGAGCGCGTTAGAGGACCTGTTGCAAGAGGATGGCAACGACAGGCAAGGAATACTTTTATTGATGGAAACAATGTACTCGTGTGTACAAAAATGGGAAGCAGCAAGTGAATTGTACCAGTCGGCGCTATTTGTCAGCCCACGTGTACTTGCCAAGCCGTGAATTTCATTAGCTCTTCCATCGATCAGTCATACGGGGGATTTGGGGATTTCTCCCAATTAATGGTTAAAAATAAGGATAAGTAGCAGTTCCTAAATGATAAGAAGTCAATAAACACTATACAATGACATATCTATTTGAAATAAACAGACTAAATGGGATAGTACCAAATGCATATTGAACGGAGGGGTGGCAACAGAACAGCCTGTGAAATACAGGTGACGACTGCGAAAGATGCCAAGGGTTTGTGCGAGCGTAGTCGGAGGGCAGAGCGATGTCACAACCCTTGGTAGCCAAGATGCAGCCAGCCTTTTACGATTTTGGTAATCAAATATGAATTGGCCCTACTGTGGTGTGATTGAGCTCTCAGAGCTTCATTATCATAATTTATGTGTTTTCTGATACAACCCATCCAAGCCTTTCAATCAACAGCAACAACCCACTGGTTATTCTGCGCTTGTTTCTGAAGCATCAAATGCTGCCTTTACAACAAGGTATCTGTGAAAATGAATCTACAGAGAGTTCAAAAAAAAGGCAAGGACATCTAGCCCACTGCCCCTTAAGTGACCTCACAGACTGTCCCTTAACACCTTCGGTGCTAAAGGACGGTAATCACCGTCTTGCGCATACGTATACGCTTGGATGCTGAAAGACGGTAATCACCGTCCTGATTTCAAATTTCGCGCCCAGGCTTGTACGCAACCACATCGTTGAGAAGGGGATTCCCCATGATCGGACAATACATCAGAGTTATTTTTAGCACCATAGACGGCCTGTACATGCTGTAGATTGAATACAATGACGGTTCGCGGTGCTAATTCGCTTGAGAACTTGGTTTTCAGGGGGGTAAACGGTGGAATTATTGGCTGATTCTGAATCGGATTTGAGTGATTTGGATTACAATAGCGATGAAAAAGGTGTACAGGTTGGTAGAAGTGATTCAGATAGTGACTTTGATGATAATTTGAGCATGGCAAGTGGTGCAGATGACCAGCCAACGATGCCTAAAGATGGCACCACAGACGTGTAACCTTAGCAAATGGCTGAAAATCCTGAAAAACGCTCAGCACCGAAGGTGTTAAACTCAACAGCTAACGTTGACCTGACATCCACATTAATTTACTTTGCTTCTGTCATTTTTTACATTCTGTTTCCAGTGGCTTTCACTTAGGAGAAAACTAAGCAGTGCAAACCCTCTCAAAATACGAAATACATACACTTCAGTATATTCTGATTACGTGGAAAGTTCAGTTATTTTCATCTCATCTGGGACACACTTCAGAATCTAGCATGTTTGAAAGTTGATATGCACACTTCAAATTCAAGAAAGAGAGAAACAAATACCCCTGGATTCATTTCAAATGTCAAGTGCCCAGCTCAAGCACATCTTGATTTTTCTCAAGAATAGGTTACAGAGATGCCTTTGAAATTTCTAAACATTTTGGAAGTTCTAAATCATATTGTGTGCTCTTTACCGGGTTTGTATACAGGGCACAATTCGAATGCATCTACAAGTGAAGACCAATTTTAATACACGATACAATTTTTACATCTGATTGTTGGGTCCCACACGATCGCACGTCCACATCGGTTCATGTAACCTGCACTTACGACAAAATTTTATGGCCTTTTTTGTGATGTCGGATGCACAAGACGGATGTATCAGATGGAGGAGATGCATAAACCCAATCAGGTGCACTTGTGCAGGGTGCCTAGATATATCTTCACACCAAATCACAACACTATATGTCAAATAGCCACGAAATGTGCCACCAAACAGTGAATTTTTAACTTTGACCTCTGTGACCTTGAAAAGTAGGTCAAATCAAAAACCCAGGATTTATGTGATGTTGTCTCATCAGTAAACTCCCAACGCAGTTGTGTACCGCACCCCCTTCAGTTTACTCGCTCTCCACAACTGCTTAACTTCGTAAAATTCACCGCATTTGGTCAACAGGTGGCGCTGAGAGAGTCGACCAATGAGAGCACCGAGCAACCGGTAACCAAACATCCGTTGGCAACGGGCCAAACAGTTCCGAAAGCAGCATGCTGATAGGCTGTAAAACTCGCGCCAGGCCCTTTGTGGGTAACTAAGGTAGGCCTATAATTCTATATTTACAGTGAGGGTTAGAAGGCAAACCCTAACCCTATTGAGGGGTTTACAACTGCAGCAGTGCGGTGTCAGTATGTACCATCGTGTAGGCCCCCTACATCGTGTAGCCTACATCTTGTACGTGGAAATGCCTGTACACAGCAAGCTGCAACAACGGCACTGCAACAATGGCACTTGGCTACTGCCATGACTGCCTGGCACTACTGCAAATCTACTGCCTCGCACTACTGCAAATCTACTGCCTGGCACTACTGCAAATCTACTGCCTGGCACTACGGCAAATCTACTGCCTGGCACTACTGCATTTCTACTGCCTGGCACTACTACAAATCTACTGCCTGGCACTACCGCAAATCTACTGCCTAGCACTACTGTATATCTACTGCCGCTTTATTCCATATGGCACGGCAGTGAGAAACAGTACGTTGCATAATAAATGAACTACTGTTCATCTACTGCAAACTCTACTGCAAACTGCCGCATAATGACCACTACTGCAATGTCTACTGCTCTGGTCTACTGCAAAACTACTGCCGAGTGCAGTAGACAACTGCACCTCTACTGTTTATCTACTGCATTTCACTCCTGTATCTCTACTGTTGTTCTATTGCAAATCTACTGCGTGTCGGTAGGGGTACACAAAGGTGGTGTTCCCACTGATAGCATCCAATTGAAGGCCAAGGTAATCCCAGCCCCCCACTCCCCAGGTGCCACAGGGGGATGCGAACGACCACCCACCCCCCCCACCACCACCACCGACTTTGGCGAACAGTGCCCTCACATTCAAAGCAACGCGTTGAGGAGGACAGGGCCGATTGCTGAATGACCAATAGTGCACAGTATAACTATTTTGCCCCCTTTGTAAGGCCACACTTGTTTCGCTAGGTGAAAATAGGAAAATTTTTAAAAAAATAAAATTTTATTTTTGGGGGTTTCACGAGCCCTCCGCTCCAAAAACTTGCCAAAATGGAAAAAAAATAAAAATTTATTTTTATTTTTATTCCGCCCGCCGCTCAGGTGTCCGAGACCGAAAATACATTTTTCAAAAATATGACTTTTGTTAGATTTACCGTCCGATTGATACGTGGTTTCTGACAGTTCTATATGCTATGGCACTGAAATGCCCTTGGACACACCAGTCGATGTGGCCTCATCATCATTCAAGCTTCGGTACATTGGTGTTAGGGT